>JAVJIF010009839.1:0-156858 GCA_038442645.1 Agave tequilana
CCACCCGGTATCCCATGCCTACCTATCTTATGGCTGACTTGGCCACCACTCTTGTCGAACCCACATGTTTCACGCAAGCTTTTAAAGATCCCAAGTAGCGCCAGGCAATGGACACTGAGATGAATGCCTTGCTAAAGAAAAAAACCTGGTCCTTGTTCCATAGCACCCTACCATGAATATAGTGGGTTGTAAATGGGTTTCAAGTTAAAACATAAATCTGATGGTTCTGTTGACAAGTATAAGGCCCGCCTCGTGGCCAAGGATTTCATCAACAACCAGGATTAGACTATTGTGAGACATTCAATCCAGTCATCAAACTGACCACTGTCCGTACCGTGTGCAGTCTGGCCGTCTCCAAGGGATGGTCTGTTCGACAGTTGGATGTGAATAATGCATTTTTGCAGGGTTTTCTTACTGAGACGGCCTACATGGAACAACCTTCGGGGTTCATCAATTCCGCTCATCCCAATCATGTATGCAAGCTTCACCGCAGTATCAATGGCCTTAAACAGGCTCCACGGGCCTGGTTTTCTCGCCTCAACAGTTATCTAGTCACATTGGGCTTTGTAGGCTCTAAGTCTGACACGTCTCTCTTCCTCCGACGGGTCGGGACAGATCTTCTTCTGGTTCTTATCTATGTGGACGACATCATCTTCGCAGGTAATGACTCATGGGCTGTCACTCGTCTTATTCAAGAACTAGGTCGGGAGTTCTCATTAAAAGACCTCGATCCACTGCACTATTTTTGGGCATGGAGTGTCATCGTACAACCTCAGGTCTATTTCTCTCTCAACAGAAGTATATCCGTGACTTGCTTCTCTGACTTAAGATGGATGGTGTCAAGCTTGTTAGCTTGCCAATGGCCACTTCCTGTAAGCTATCCAAGATTGTTGGCAAGTCTCTCTTTGACCCCTTTGTCTATCGAAGTACTGTTGGGGCTCTACAATACTTAAGCTTTATCAGACCCGATATTGCCTTCTTAGTGAACAAGGTCGCTCAGTACATGCAAGCTCTAACCGATGAGCACTGGAGCGCTGTAAAACAGATCCTCCGTTACCTCAAATCTACCATTGAACATGGCCTTTTTCTCTCTCGTCATTCTTCTGCACAGCTTACTGCTTACGCCGATGCAGATTGGGCAGGGTCGATCGATGATCGAAAATCTACTAGTGGCTATTGTGTCTTTCTTGGTACAAATCTCATTTCTTGAAGCTCGAACAAGCAGTGTACTATGGCACGATCGAGCACTGAGGCAGAGTATAGGGGCGTGGCCAATACTGCGGCAGAGGTCGTTTGGTTGCAGTCATTACTTCGTGAGCTTGGAGTTCCGCAATCTCCCCCAACAGTTCTCTGTGACAACCTCGGTGCAACATATCTCTCGATCAATCCTATTCGTCACTCCCGCTCCAAACATGTTGAGATTGACATTCATTTTGTGAGAGACTATGTCGCCAACGGAGTTCTGGATGTTCGGTTTGTCAGCACTAAAGACCAACTCGCAGATATCCTTACTAAGCCTTTGAGCTCTTTAAGATTTTCTATGTTGAAGAACAAGCTCTCGATTCTATCGAACCCACTTCGCTTGCGGGGGGGGTGTTAGAGATATCAATGACAACACGTGATCCATGTGAAAGACACCTCTCATGAAATCAATCAGATCCTAAAATCTCTCCATGATTATAGGAACACATGGGACTCATGGGATTCATGCACCATGTGTTTCTCATTCTTTCTCTCAGTCAATATTTTCCTATTGTACCTCCTAAATCAGTGTAAACATGTGACCAATATGTGTATATAAATACAACTAAGAACCATAACTAATGGTATCTTGTCTTTACACAAATAAGTCTTCTTATTGCTTATCTACTAGAGCTAGGAGGGCTCAATGCAAATTGTGTTCAGATATTTCATATACTTTTCTTAAAAATATTAGAAATGGCCTACTAAGCAGAAATATTAAGAGTAAACACCCAAAACACCAGTCATGACAAACCCAAATCAATTTAGGTGCCATACTGGGCACTTTTACTTATAATCGTGCTACAAGTAAGACTAATTTAGCTAAATATCTTATTCGCTTTGAACAACCTTTTAGTATGACTGATGATGAAGATTATAGAATATATTAGAATAACGCATAATCCAGATTATAAGCCGGTCAGTAGGAATACTATAAGAAAAGAAATATTGTAAGAAAAGAAATATTTAGTGTTGTTGAAGAATAAAAACAAATATTTATTGTAATTTTGTTTCCTTTGCACATAAACACTAGTACAGAAAGGGAAACTGACGTCAGATTATATTTGACGCAAAAAGAAAACAATGTCAGACTTAAAACCGATGCATATCCAAGAGTCACGAAAAGTTGAGATGTTTCGCGTCAATTATGCTGAAAGTCGGTCATTTTTAAAAAAAGAAATCCGCCCCCCCTTCCAGAAATGCCCCTCTCCTCTTCCCAAAATTTAAAACTCAGTTAATAATTTCCCTCTTCCAAAAATGCACCTCCCCACCGCCGCAAGCCCAGCAGCTTATCTCCTTCGTCGAGGATGAGCATGTTTCCTTCATCGAGCAGGCACCACTCGAGCACCACCGAGACCACCAAGACCACGAACTTAACATTCTTGAGCTCGTCTCCTTTGTCGAAGGATGAGCTCGTCTCCTTCATCTTCTCCCCGCACCTCTCTTCCTCTCTCAACTTACCCTAAGCTTACCCTAATCAGTAGTTGATCCTCCTCTTCCCTTTCCCCTCTGTCGCCTCGCCCGTCATCGAGCACCACCCGCAGCCCGATCTCCATCTCCCCTCCTTTCCTTTTCCTTCTTGTCCTGCACCCGACCTCCACCCTTCGTCTCAGCCCTCCTCCCTTCTCTCGTTGTTGATGGCGACCCACATCTAGGCTCCGCTACTTCCTCTTCCACGCTACTGGGGCCGACCAGCACTGCTCCCGCTTCCCTCTCTCCTCATCAGCACACCATCGCCACTCTCTCTATGTCGCCCTGCTTATGCCACCACTTACGCTACAACCCATCACCGACATCCCCTTTTTGTCAACAGCCACCACACGTCCTTTCTCTTCTCCACCGCCACCACCCATAGTTTCATAACCAAACCCGGCCAAGCATCGCTCAGCCTGCACTCTTCCTCTCCTCATCGTTCTCCAACCCAACCATAACCGCCACAACCATAACCGCCATGTAATATCCTTAATTTAAAATACTGTATTTTTATTTCCTATGTATTTATTTTTATTTTACTTATCATTTTATTATTATTTATTAATTTAATTTATACCTCACAATTTTCATTTTTGTTACATGTATATGTCATAATCATTATTAGTAATAATTACTAATTCTATTATCTCTAAATTGTTATTCCTATTATTAATATTTATTTACTAAATTTGTACTGGAGATTAAATTACTATTTCATAAGATTTTTGTTAATAATTGTTATTTTTTTGATCAATATTAATTAATATTACAACTAATTATTTAATTGTTGGTATTAGCTTTTAAATTATTATTATATTAATTAATATTCTTATTGGTATTTGCTATTATTATTTTTATTATTTCATTATGTTTACCATTACTATTATTATTATCTTTATTATATTATGTGTCCTAAGTTTTGTCGTTGTTAATTAATTATTATTAATCACTATATTTACTATTAATTGATTATTATTATTTTATTATGCTTATTAATTATTATTATAATTATTAGTGTTAATATTATAATTGATATATTTTGTTGTTGTTACTATTATTAGGGTTATGGTTTATTACTTATATTAATGCTATTATTATTGGTATTATTATTTGTGTCGTTATTTTATATTCCTAGCCCCTCATACCCATTAACTCTTTTAGCCCATGATCCAAACCCGAATCCATACCCATTACCTATTAACCCATAATCCAATAACTTATCCTAATCCTAACAACCCAGTCCCCATAAACCCTAACTATATATAATCTCATTATCTTTCTAATCAAATATTAACCCTAATCCACTTCTTCATATTTTTCCCCTGCCATTAGCTGCCCTAGATCTCTTCCTCAAGCTTCTTCTCTGGCGAACTGAGCTCCCAACCGCCCTATCCCCCTGTGTCGTGCACCAACGCCACTTACCACACCCCATGACAATACTCCACCTGCGACAATACTCCACCCAGCCGTGATTCTCTATAGCTTCTATCTTGCCGTCGAGCTCACCTTCATCCTCAGTCCTTTGCCGCTGCACACCACAAGCCAACAACCATCTCCTTCTCCCTAGCGCCTTGCATCATTGGCCTTCTACGACATCACCTCCCCCTCTTGATCATGACATGATCTCCCATCTCCAGACCACTATACCTCTTCAGCAGGCCAAGCCCTTTTGTTCATCCCCACAACAGTCGCGACAACAGTCCCTTGCCGACGGCCTGCTCTCACCTTTGGTGAGCCGCGTCGCCACCTCCCCGGCGAGCTCCTCCTCTCATCGTTCTACTTCCTGTGATACTGCTGGAGTCGAGCACCACCTCCCCGGAGCCGTCTTCCTCTTCGTGAGATCTCCAACACCCTCCATATCCTCTGTTGGAGCTCCGCCCACGCCATGCCCATCTTGCGTGCGCTTCCCTACTTCTCTACCCTTCTTTATACATTATTATCAGTCGTTATTCTTTTCTATATTCATATATTTTATCTATGGACATTTATATGCAATATTTTAGTGATATCGATCTTATTTAGTAGATTTTTTTTATACCTTGCTCGGGTTACTTTAGAATTAGCATATATACATGGGGTATTTTTCTCGTGTATATATGTTGTCGACTCTCATCACGACTCCATTTTCGAGCATTTTGGGAAGCGGGGCGTGACACGCCATCCCCCTCTTCTTCCTTTGCTGACCTTACACGGCCACCCGGACTAGTTCCTCACCTCCTTTCCTTTGCTCGCGCCATCCGCTCTTCTCCATGCAAGACCTATAACCGTCATCACCTGCAACTCCTTACCTCCACCTGCACCACCTCCCTCTCTTTCCTTAGCAATAGCCTGCAGCGTCATCATCCACCAACTCCGTCTTCCTCATTCTCCTTCCCGATACGGCCGCCCGCAAGCACCGCAGCCATCACCTCCCTCTCCTCCACCATTAGCCCAACCACTATCTACTCTTCTCTTCTTCACCAGAGCCATCACAGCCATGCCACAGCTGCATTCACGCTTCCTCCCCTCTGCGCTGCCTGCAGCCACTTTCCCTTTCTTCCTCCTCTATGCTGCACCCTACTCCCCTTCCCACTTGGATTAATGAAGGAGGAGGAGAACCTAAAGGAGAAGAACGAGGGGATTGATGAAGAAGGAGAAGAAATTAGGGACTGATGAAGGAAGAGGAAAGATAAGCCTCAGATCGATGAAGTGGAGGAGGGCTTTTCGCGTCAGTTTTTAACTTTTGCTTTATTTATGAAAATGCCACCAATTTTTATCATTCCCTTTATTTACCAAAACGACACCGACCTACAATGGCGGTTCTATAAATAACCAACATGTTATTTTTTTTATTTACAAAAATGTCACAGATGAGATTTCGCGTTGGTTCATTATAGAACTGACGCGAAAGGTCTAAACTTATGCGTCGGTTGTATATAAAATCAACGCTTTAGGTCTATAAAATTGTTTGTTAACATAAACAACGCTGTAACCACCATCGCTTATTACCACATTTGTAGTAGTGAAAGCTGCACTTACTTCTAATTGTTGAGAAGCTCTTAACGACAATCATTTTATAATTATTATTGCACATTATATTGGTTGTGATTGGATTTTAACTAAAAAATTATTAGTTTTAAAAAATTCCCCATTCTCACAATGCTTCCAATTTAAGTAAGATTATAATGAAGGTTGTTAGAGAATATAAAATGGATTCCAAAATTTTTTCTACTTTATTTGATAATGCTAGCAAAATACTAATGCAATGGAGATTTTGAAAAATTATTTTAAAACTATTTTGAATGGCAAAATTTTTAATATACATATGATTAACTTGTGCGTACAAAATGATTTAAGAATAATTAATGATTGTATTAAAAAAGTAAAAAAAGACTATTATATTAAGCGACTCAAGAAGATAAACCTTTAAACATATTTGTTCTGGCTTAGGCCTACCTATTAAAAAATTACCTTAAAATGTAAGAACTCGTTGGAACTCAACATATAATATGATATTCCTTGTCAACAAGCAATAGATATGTTCATTTCTGTGAAATTGCCTGACTATTTTATTTCCCAGGATGAATGAAAAATTTGTAAAATTATTTGTAAATTTTTAAAAAGATTTGAAAGAGTACCAAAATTATTTTCTGATATTTATTATCCTAGTTTAGTGTTTTATGAATTAACTAAAATTATCAAGACATTTTCTACATGCAGAAATTATGATTTTCTTCAAGATATTATTGCTTTTATTAAAAAAATTTAATAAATACTTTAAATATTTTTCTTTTATATTTTTTTTGTGCTTCTATTAGGTCCTCGCATTAAATTTTATAGGTGTAAAATTTTAATTGAATCTTTTTTTGAATAAATGGAATATGATGAGTTGCCATAATGTGGACGGAAATTGAGGCTTCTATAAATTAATTGTATGATTATTATAAAACACAATTTGAAAATAAACAATCTACTTCGTCATCTCAAACTTCTTCTTTTAAGAATAATAGTTTATTATTTTTAGGTCTTTTGTCAGCATAAAAAAAATCAAGAACCTCTAACACATTAAATGAGCTCCACTATTATGTTCAACATGCCGCAACTCCTGAGATTGATTCAGACTCGGGAGTTGATAATTTTGATATTTTGACATGATGGAAATCACAGAGATCAACATATCTTGTGCTTTCTATCATGGCGTGTGATTACTAACCCTTCTGGCATCTACATTAGCGTCAGTCTGCTTTTAGTACAACTAGTCGAGTACTATAGCATACGAGAAATTGTCTGGCATCAGAAGCAATCGAAATGACCATCTACGGGAATGATTAGCTGGATGCGAAAAACAGAAGACAAAAATAAAATAATTGATTATCACATTGAAGATTCCCCAGAAAAATCCGCAGATGATGAATAAAGACTTGTAATTTTTTCATTATAAAATATTTGAAGGTTTGTAATTTCTAAGTGTGAATGATAAATTTCAAAAAATTAATATATACTTTAATTGTATTTGTATCCATTTATCAATCTTATTGGTCATTATTAAAAAAAATTCATTTATCACAACTTGTAGCAATTTTGTCATTTTTTTATTTTAGAATTTATTGTAAAGTATCAAATTTTAGAATTTTAAACTTAGGAATTTTTAGAATTTTTATAGAACTTTTTAGATTTTTCTTTTAAAATTCGGGCCAGCATCGGCCTAAAACGGATAGTCGCGAGCCGGATCCGAGTTCACCAAAGGGGACTCGGACTTGGGCCCGGGTCGGCCGCGTGCATTTCGCAGGCGGGGCAGGCCCGGCCCGGCCCATGGCGTGCCGTGCTTATACCCGGGTCGTGTCGGGCCCGCCCCGTTTGACACCCCTAGCTGCGAAAAGTTCTTCTTCAACTCCATATTTAGCTTGAATTTAGCCCACTTGAATTGCTCGAATAGTCAACTGTAAAAATGAACCAAATTCAAAACTAAGCTTGCTTGCTCGTGTTTGATTCAAATAAGCTTGATGTTTGATATTTTAAATAAAATTAACAAATATCTTCGCATAAATTGCACTTGCGTCCATTCGACACTTCATTATATATATATAGTGAGTTGATCCTCTAAGGACGGTTCTCACGAATTCATGTGAGAACTTTCACGTGGGCCGTCGGATCTAATAGAGATCTAGTTTTATTTGATTTGATTTATCAGATCCGACGACCCACGTGAAAGTTCTCACAGAAATCCGTGAGAACCGTTCTTAGGGGATATATATATATATATATATATATATATATATATATATATATATATATATATATATATATGAATTACTTAAAAATAATGAAATATAATAGAGTTGTGCAAAATAAATTTGAATTATAAGCATCTCTTCTTCTTTAAAGCGGAAGGTTATAAACTCTTGGTACAAATGTCAACAGCTTAATTTCAAGAATTATCTGACAAACGAACTTTTTATGTATACTTTGTGTCGTGTTGGTTTGGTATTTAATTAGTTTGCTTTTGAATGACTTGATTAATAAATGAGCCGAACTCAAACAAGATATTTAATTAGGTTAACCTACTATATCTTGGGATCGATATGAAAAATTAGAAATGAGAAAATCTCCAAGTGTTGGAAAAAAAGTTTATCTTGTTAATTTTAGAATAAAAGAATTAAAAAGTATTTTACTGGCCTTCAGAGAGTCGTGTGAATGCGCTGCCCTAACGAGTTGACTTCCGCCCATCGGTGCGGTCAGCTAAGGCGTGTCTCCCACTAGCGGTACAACTCCATCCCATCGGTGAATCTCCAAGTACATGAACTTGAAAATGACAGGCCTCAAACCGTAAGCAGCCCAATTGTTGAAGAAAATAATGAAGTAACTTGAGAGGGATAATTAGATGAATGGAGAAATATAATATGGATAGTTGAAATGAGAGGGGGAGAGAGGTTAGGTTAGGTTGAGTTGAGATGTGTATTCCTCTTCTTCTCTAGGATCTATGCAGAACTCATGTTGAAAAAACGCTCAGCCTTTTGATTTCTCCCATTACATATTTTTAATGTGCAATTATTAATAGGAATTGAAAAGAAAGCATTCGGGTCCGGAGTTAATGCAAAATGTACGGGCAGAGAAGAGAATAGAACCATGTGCGTTGTTTGAACAGATTGATTGAGGATTTGGAAAAATTACAAACAGATACTACAAAGAATATAAAATTAATTCTAAGTCCAAAATATGGACTTATTTAGATGATCAAGTCGTATGAGGTACTAAGCTAAAATTTTGTTTTTTCCTTCCTATTTTCAATAAAACCAACAATTCCCCCCACCCAAAAAAAAGAAAAAAAAATTCAAATAAAGAAGATAAAAGTAAAAAAAAAAATACAACAGGGCATATTCTTTTATATAATACGGTGTAGGTGACTCCTGGCTTTGAAGCTACACTTAGTGTCAATCATCGCATCTTTAGGGGATCTTAGTGGACCTTAAGCCTTGAACAAGGTCCCTTTTGCTAAGAATTAATAAAGGCACATTTATAAGGCTGACAATATTGGATCTAACGGGTTGGTGCATTATAAGGCCATGCGCACTGTACCGAATCTAATAAGGGTAAATAGTGAGTAATCCATCTCTCATAATCGTGCTACCCATGATAACCCTCACGTAGGAGGATCCTCTGAGGATGCAAGAGACCCAAAGGTTCACGTGTTATATCTCGGATCATTAAGAGTTCAAAGACTCATCATAACCGATCTCTCTATAAAGCAACTCAGACTTATGGGGTGAGGTTTAGGAGTGCCCTACTCTAATGTGGACTCAAGTTCTACATGTATATATGAGTGCTCTAAAATTGGTACATCTGTCCATCTTGATTCTACCCTTTGAACTTCATTCAGGGAATCGCCCATCACAGAAGTAGGATTCCCACTGTCGATGAGCTACATATTTGGGTTTAGCCCCACCCCTAGACAAATATAGGACCATAGTCCTAGCCAACTCTTTTGTCAGATGGTCAACTAAATTATGCTCAGACTTTACAAAGTCAAGTGTCACATAACGGTCTAATAAATGTTTTATCGATTTGTATCATCTGTAAATGCTTGGTCAATTTTGAGTTAGTGGTCTTTTGTTTCAACAATTCAATGACAGTTTCACTAATCACAATGTTTATATATAGCAAGAATAAGCTTATGAGTAATAGGCATATTTAAAAGTAAAATTTCTGAGCTATTCAGCTTCAGAGCATGCAATATCAAGAGCAATCAGTTTAGATTCCATTGTACTTCTTGCAATCACTGATTGTTTATTGGAGCCCCATGAGATGGTAGTTCCACCAAGCGTAAATACAAGTTCAGAAGTGAACTTAACATCCTGGGAATCAGTTACCTAGTTTGCATCAATATAATCCTCTATCACATTAGGGTATCCAATATATAAAAAACAGTAATTAATGGTGCCTTTGAGAGATTTGAACACTCTTTCTAGTGTAGTCCAATATTTTGTACTAGATTACTAGTGTGTCCACTTAACCTGTTGACAGCAAAAATAATATCATGTCTAGTTCTATTTGTGATATACATGAGTGATCCTATAAGTTGTGCATATTTATTTTGTAAAATTGGTTTTCCTATATTCTTTTTCAGTATTATGCTAGAATCATAAGGAGTGGATACTATTTGCAATCATAATAATTTGAACTTTCTAAGTGTGGTGGAGATTTTTCAGTGCTTATTATTAGACGGTCGATCACACACCACAAATGAAAAGATTAAGGTTTGAAAATAATACTCACAACGCAGAGAACAGACAATGACACAAGATTTTACGTGAAAACCCAATACGAAAAAATCACGGTGAGGAGGAAAGAAAATCCACTATAATATTAAGTTTACAAGAGTTAAAGGAACTCAGTATGGCTCTATGTGAGAATAGACTATGGAGGAATTGGAGAAGTTTTGGACTAGGGTCTGGCTCTTTTTTCTCTTTTTAGTTTTTGGTTTTGGACTTCGTCCTCCTCCTTCTTGGTGGGGAAGGAGGTCTTTTTGTACTGTTATTGGTAGCTGGAGAGATCTCTATAACTGAACAATATGCATGTGTGAATTGATTATAACGGGAGTGATTAGGGATGTTGGTCTGCTGGGATCTTATGCAGGAAAGCTTGCTTTCTTCTATAATCGCCCACTCTTAATGCAGAGGTGTTACACATCTTCAACATGGGTAAGGCAGAGAGGCATAACTGTAGATGGATGTTCCGGTGGCTATCGCGAGAGTTTCTAGGATGACACAGGGACTCTGGACTATAAGCGATTTCAGATGTGTCCCTCTGGTAGGAGAGGTCTCAAGAGGGCATCATCTTTAGAAAAGTAGGAAGCTCCAGAATGAGGTAGACCCTTATGGAAAGGAAATATTGTTTGGAAGTGATGAAACTCTAGGAGGACCTGGAGGAGGCTGCTGAATAAGCTAGATGACATGGTCGCTTTAAATGGGGGGTGGTCACTTAGACACGTGGCAACATCTTGATGCTGGTTAATTTTTGACCACCACACTAAGCATCTTCTCAATAGAGTGCTGTAGAGTCAAAGAAATCCATTTATGGCTTCTAGATATTTTCATTCTCAAAATTATATCTGTTTCTCTCAAATCTTTCATATCAAATTTGTTTGATAAATAACTCTTATAATCATTTACAACATCTAAATTTGTCCCATATATCAGAATATCATCAACATATAGACGAAGAATTACATGATTCTTTCTTGAAATCTTAGAATATAAATATTTAGCAAATTCATTTATAACAAATCCATAATCTAAACCTACTTTGTCAAACTTCTCATACGACTACTTAAGAGCTTTCTTAAGTCTATATAATGACATAACTAACTTGCAAACTGTATTTTCCTGTCCGTTAACTATAAATTCATCTGGCTGATCCATATAAATATTTTCCTCTAGTTCACCATTTAAAGAATAGTTCATATAGTTTGGTAACTATCTCTAAACTCCTATCTTAGTTTACATGCTTTATATTGATAATTTTTAGCATGTTGTGGTTTTAATGCTCATATGTTAAATGCAATGTTATTATACATGTGATATATATAAATAGTCTTTGAGATATACCCAAGTTTATATGGATTCATATTTTATGTTCTCATTATTGTTTAACTACTATATATATACTAGTTCTAAAACACGTGCATTTAGCCTAATGATCATGTTTATTTTGTACTTCATGTGGTGATTACTTGTTTAGATGCAGTTTTCATTAAAACTTGTGTTTATGTACAAGTAGTGAGGTACACTTAATTATTATATGTTTGTACTTCATTACTCATTTTTACTCATTACATATACATGTATAACTTAGTTTTGATGATTCTTTCAATTTTACTTATTTTTCCGATTTTTGTACATATTTAGCTTCATGTATATGTTATTTTTATTTAAAACTAATAGATATACATGTATATTCTTGAGCTACTTGCCTTCATGCAAAATTCCATTTTTGATTCATTTTTTGATATGTATGTATATTTTTAGATTCGACAAAACATACATATACCTTGATGCTTATTTAAGTTTTATAAAAATGTTTAATTTTGATGTTTATTTTGAGCCTTATTGATTTATTTCATGAATATGCTATTCACATTATTTTTGTTTACTCACATTATTTCTGTTTACTCATGACTTTTTTTATGAGCACTTTTTTGAGCCTTATAAATCTTGAGTGACAATTTTTTTGTACTTAACAATGCTTTATGGGGTATATAATTTGGTTTCATGTTTTGAAGGATCTTTAACTAGTTTTTTGAAAACCCCTACCAACTAAAAGGAGGATGGTTGGGCGACCATGCCTTGTATGCCTTAAGGACTATCGTTTATTATGTGCATGAAAGGGTGGTAGTTATGAGTTATACATAATTTTCGTGATCTATTCATTTTGTATACTCATATTTTGGTTTCGATATATGTATGCATCAAATTTTAAGTGATATTTCCATTTTCATACATACATATATATGATTTTTCTTGTGCTTATTTTACAATGTCATTACACATTTTTAAAGAAAAAAGGTTTATGCTAAGCTTAATTTAATTCTAAATGTTTATTGGTATATCTACAAGCTTATGCATTAATTTCAATTGGTATAAAAATATATTTCATATTTTACCTTCAATTGGTATCAGAGACTTATAATGAATTATTATTGGTATCAAAATTTATAATTGGTATCAAAATTTATTTTGTAGACTCAAGAAATTTCAAATTTTTGTTTTAAATATTATCAAAAAAAAATTTTAAATTTGCTGATCGGTATATGTAAGGGGATCTTAACATCTTCTCTATATATAATTTATGTTGAGTGTATTTTACATATTGAGGAGCATGACCTCTTTCTTTATGTGGTACACGTGTGTAGGGGGAGCTTAACATCTCCGCTTATGCATTATATTATGCTTTATGTGGGTTAGAGTCTAGTCATCTCTTCTCCATGTAATGCATGTATGCAGGGGGAGCTAACTTAACGTCTCTCCTTTTCATCAATATATATCGCATATAAATCTTTATTGTTTAATTATCTTTGCTCCTTTATTGATGAATTGACAAAAAGATAGAGAAGAATTTAGAAAGTCTATATATGCATGTTTAATATTGTTGTTTATGCATATATGCTTGTTTTGTTTATGCACTTACATTGAATATCCTTATTGTTTATTGCTATGCATGAGTTAAGGGGGGGCTTCTATGAGGCTTATCTTTAATCCATGCATATATAACTCCATGAGTTTTGTCATCATCAAAAAGGGAGAGATTGTTGGCCCAAAGGCCCTTCACTCTAGTTTTGATGATGATTAACTCATGAATTTATAGTACTTATGATTTTATGTTCATTTGGTTTCAGATATTTAATCAAGATCGTAGTCGGTGTTTAGCTTCAATGAAAGATCCAAAGTCAAATTTTGAAGGTAGCACGTGTTGATTCAAGAGCTCGCCATCAATTACTCAAGAGGAGTCTAGCTCATGGATCAAAGGTTTGGACCAAGTCAAGAAGGAGAAGAAAATTTTCAAGAGAAAATTTTCCAGACTTGAGTCAAGTTTATAAGTCTAAGATTTTATTTTTAGATAAAATATAAAGAATATATTAGTTGTGGATTGCTCAAGCTCATATATACACACACATAAAATTTATATGTGTTTTCATTAAATAGTTATTTTAGAAAATATCGGTTTGGTTTTGATCTTCAAAGTGTACATCTTTATGTTTCATGAATAGAGTTCATCAAAACAAGTTTATATGTTTTATATGTGTATTGGATTTATCCATATACATTGTTGGTTCAATTATTTAGAAAAAATTATTTGATGTTTCTATATTATGTGTTTAAGTTTTGTTTAAGTCAAAACTTTGTTTTGAGCTTATTGTCAAAAACATAGATATTTCATCTTATATGTGTATTGGATCATACCCATACACACTATACTTCAAAAGTGTTTAAAATATCTTATGTTTGTATTTGAACAAGTTTTGAAAAAACCGTATTTTTCATTAGAAGTTTGGTTTTTTGAAAAATACCATTTTTTGTTTTAACTTTAAATTCTATGCCTCAAAAATAGTTCACATGTTTGTAATATGTGTTGATTTTTTATCACACATATTTGTACTTCAAAGTATTTCAATGAACTTATTTTTGTGAATTTTATGGAGATTTTATGGAATTTAAGATGCATTTTAAAAGTTTTTAAAATTGTTTTTTGGGCTGCTGGCGGTCGACCGATGTGCACAAGACGTGCACAGGCCCATGTGACTTGAGATCAGTCGACCGACCGGTCAACCATAGTAGAGATCAACCAACCGACTAGTCGACTGACTGAGTTTGAAGAGCTCTCGGGTTTTCTAGTCAACGGGTGGTCGACCATTCTGCTGATCTATTCGACACCCTTGTAGTTTTTCAGCCATAACTTTTTATTCTTATATTCAATAAATATGATTTAAATTACATTTCAATGATCACTTTTAGAGTTACATTTCGTATTCAATAATCATTTTCTGATTCAAATGTTAAAGATGTCAAAAATTCGGTTGAAATATATTCTTGTTCTGAAAACAGTTTACAGTTTCTGGTTTGATACCTTTTAGTATTTTATTAATAACTTTCTAGTCTGAAATGATATTGATTTGATTTAAGTTGAAATAGAAATAAGACATCAAGATCAACAAATTCTTCCTATATATACATTTCCAAATCTAATGTTTTTTGCTTCAAAACTATGCTCAAAGTTGACCTATTACCCAGTCTCGATCTGTGGTTGGTCGACCGCCCGGTCAACTGCCAGATTCCAATGGTCAGAAATTTGATTGTTGGTCAGTCAATTGAATAGTCAGCCGATAGGCAATTCTGACCAGATTTTGAGCCATAACAGCTAACTTTTGGTCCCCTATAAATAATGGATTTTTTGGCCTATTTTATACAAGATTTTTGGAGAGTTTTCAAGAGCCACTTTTTCATTTCCAACAGAAGTTTTTCAACAAGTTTTTGGGTTAAACATCCATATCAGAGTGTTTATCAAAGAGTGATTCTCTTGAGTATTTCAAAAAATTTTCTTTGAGTTTTTCACTTCTAAATCTATCTTATTTTTTCTCACACAAGCTTGAACTTTTCATAGCTATATCTATCTTATAGGAGCTTTGTCTGCGAGGGTGTTTGAGGGTGATCAAGTATTAAGATCACCAAGTGTTCCACCTTGTATTTGGAGGAGTTGTAGAGGTTGCGGGTTCACGTGTGTTGTTCTTGCGGGAACAAGTGAGGGACTTGCGGGTCTGAGAGTTCTTGAGGGAGCTCGTTGTAGGTGTTGCGGCACCGAGTGATCTTGCGGGATCGATTATAGTGGAAATCCCTCATAGTGTTGAAGGCGGGGACGTAGAGCAAGTGTGCTGAACCTCAAAACAAATCTCCCGTATTTACGATTGCTTATCTCTCTCTCTCTCTCACTTGTGTTTTATATCTTGCATGTGCTTATTATTCATATCTCTTATATGCTTGATATTTCCTTGTGCTAAATTGATATATATATATATATATATATATATATATATATATATATATATATATATATATATATATATATATATATATATATATATATATATATATGCTTGAGTTGTTTGTTCGCTCACACTTGTATTCAACCAAGATAGTCATTGTGCCACCTCAACCTTAATCCAGAAGAATCTTGAGGAGATAGTCTAGAGCCCTTTACTGGAAATTCGGCTACACTCTTTGGTTATTCTTTGTGTGTTTGTATAATAGTTTTAGTTTGCATAATTAGTTTTGAATCCGCATTAGTTTTGTATTAGATTAGATATCACCTATCACCCCCTCTAGGTGACTTACAAAAGTCACAATTGAAGTCCATCAGTTTCCCCTTTACCCGGTATAAGTTGGTCTTTTTATGACTTATTATATAATTATCAATTTATGGGAATAGCAGGAGTAGGGCATGATCAAGATTCAGGAGTACATGAGTACCATGAATTCAGGTCACTGTATATATAATACAGGATAACAAGTCACTGTATATAATACAAGATAACAGGTCACTGTATATGATACAGGATAACAGATACAGGATTCTCGAAAATGTGATAATCATAGGTCAAGTATTAACATGACAGGAGGCAGGTGATAAATGCTAAGTGATATCATGACATAGGCTGGTGTCAAGTAGTAACATGACAGGTGATAGCATGACAGGGGTGATATCAATCAGCTGACGAGAGACAACATGATAAATGACAGCACATCAGTCAAAGCATGTCAACTGATACATGAAAACAGTATTGATATAAGAGATCTGTATGAATACGAAAAATCATGCAGTCCAAGAAAAACAGTATAAATAAGATTTCAAAATCTTCATAACCATCATAGAAGAATGGATAAACTGTCAAGTAGGCAATTTAGCAAGCAAGTGAACACCAGGCGGAGCTAAGCAATGCTGGGGACAAGATCAGCGAACAGAATTTTATCACCAAAGAGCCGGTGGAACTTAAAAATGACTCCAATTAATATGCGAGTCTAAAATCCGATAGAGTCCGCCTATGCATGTTTAGTGGTAAAACGCTGAGCGTTAAGCTGCCTTTTCAGGCATAGCTAGAAAGTCCAGGGGACTTTAATAAACCTCGGAGAGGTTAAGCCCGGAGGTTAAGCAAACAGGTGTATAACTAGACTGTGCCTGACGAGGCTATGCAAGTAAGCTCGATTTGCATACACACAGTATAGCTATTAAAGCTCAGGAGTTTGAGCAAAACAAGAGCGTAGTAAGCCGTGCCTAACGAGGTGTCCAATAGGCTAATTACACAGTCACACGGCTTAGCTAGGCTCCTGATGAAGCTAGAAAACCCAGAGGGTTTAGCCCGAAAGCTAAAATAGAATCGCAGAGTGGTTAAGCCTAGAGGCTATGAAGTACTTGCACAAGCGTTAATACCATACATGCATAAGTATGATGTCATTTACACTATTACAACCATTATAGTACATCAGTCTGATATAAGTCATCACATGTCCAAAGAATACAACACACCGACACTCGTACAATCACACTGGACTGATACAAATTACAACACAATACCAAATCCAATACAATCTGAACAATGCGAGGAAAACCACTTGTCTAAAGCATAAATCTGAAAACTCCACGCGCCTGAGCTCCTGAGCGAGGAAATACCAGAAGCGAGAGAAGGAGAGGAGGGTTTGGTCTATTGGTGACCGTCGGCCCTTGGGAGGTGCGCCCTAGGGAGGTCAAGGGGGTGGCCGGCCTAGGGAAGAGAGGAGAGGGAGATTGGAAGAGGGTGGTGATAGTGTTGGTGTTTGTAGTTGGTGGTGTTAGAGGAGTTGAATTTTGAGGAAGGAATGAAAAGGAAGTTGAAGGAGGTGGAGATGATCGTGATGTTGGAGGTTGAAATAGGAGTGATGGAGATGGTGTTGGTGAGAGTGGATATGATGGTGATGGAGAAGAATAAAAGAGGTGGTAGTGAAGATAGAGGATTTGTGGTGGTGGTGAAGATGGAGGATTTGTCGCCAGAATTATTGCCGGAATGGTTGCCACAAATATCGCCGGAGTAGAGGGTGTCAGCCCTAAGCTTAAGGTGGTATCCGGCCTAGGTGTAGATGGAGTGGAGGTGGTTTTGTGGAGAGAATTGGTGGGGGTGGAATGTTAAAGAAGATGGAAATAGAGAAGGATTAATATGGTGGAATTTTGGTGATTATGATGAAATGGGAGGAGTGAAGGAGGAAGAAGATGATGGTAAGGTGTTGTTGTTATTTTTGTAGTGGAGATGAAAGAGGAATGGGGGTGATAGGGTTTTGATGAAGAAATAAAAAGGGAAGGAGAATGAAAGAAGTTGGTTTTTGGAGTTGGAGTTAAAAGAGAAAGGAAATGAGTTTGGGATGAGATTTTTTGTGAAATGGTAATGGGAGAGGGACTTATGACCGACCAAAGTGATGAGAGAGGGTAATGAGTGAGTTTGGATATTTTGGAGGAGATATTTTGGTGGAAGGGTGTAGAATGTAGTAGAAAAATAGAGAAGGTTTTAGAATATGGTGGGAGAAAAAAGGAAGAAGGAAAAAGAGAAAAAAAGGAAAAGGAAAAAAGAAAAAAATAATAATTGGATGAAAATGAGAAAATAATTGGAATGGTGAAATCCTCGGAAAACTTTCAGAAAAATACTGGAATTGTCTGAAAATCAAATATCTCAAAACAATCCCCATAAATTCTCAAAAATCAAGAATATTATACTGAGTATCATGGTGAAATTGGATTCAAGAAATTCAATTCTATTTTCAAATTAAAAATCCTGAAATCATCAACTGATACGGTTGGTACCGAATCCGACGGAAGTTTGATAAATTCAAAAAAATCCAAAAATATATTAAGATAGCAAATATTATTCTAGGAGATAATGTGAAAGCGGATTTTAGAAATTTAACTCTATTTATAAATTAAAAATCTGAGAATCGATCGGCGGCACCGGTCGATATCGTTTTGATGATTTTGTAGAATAATTTTGAAAACTTTCAGAAAATCATGAAAAATCTAAAATATTGGAAAACAATATTTAAAACTAAAATCAATCAAATCTGACTACCAGAAATGTCAAACTGATCAGTATATTAGGATGGGGTTCCCGGTTCAAATTAGAGCTGACTCCGAGTCAGCGAATCCAGATCCAAAGCAAAACAATCGCATAAACAATCATAAAACAAAAACAAATACAGAAGGTAAATCAAAAAATATGATTAAGAATCTGAATATGTAACTAAGTCGTATTCTGAGAATGGGGTGTTACATTCCATCCACCTTACAAAAATTTTGTCCTCAAAATTTCGATAAGGGGAAAATGAACACAAGAAAAGATAGAGATGAGGATTATACCAATTAAGATATGAATAACTACGGGTAGTGATCCCAAGTCAATTGAACAATAATTAGAATATAGATATCTTCTGCACTTCCTGCCATATAAATCTTCGAACGATGCCATATAATACTGACTTGATATTATTTATCTGAGAGGCCTGAAGCTGTACTTGATGAAGAGTCTGTAATAGAATTTTCGATGTGATGTATGCTTAATATTACTCCGAGAATAGACTAGAATACCAAAGATAAAGAAAACCCCGATAATACTGAGCATAATCAAGAAGACTGATAATTAAAAACTCTGAATATCGGGCGTCGATCATTCTGAAAGATATAGCTAAGAATATAGAATAACCGTAGAGAAACCTGAATACTGACTTTTGAAAGATAACCTGATCGTAGATCAATTCTGAGAATACCCTAACTTAATAGAGTTGGTCAAAGAGATCATATAATAGCTTCATTCAGAATCCTACTGCTACATCTCTAGTCTATTCATATCTTAAGTTGGTATAAAAACTATGAAAGCCAAAATAGTGAAAAATGAAAGAGAATCAGTAATCAAAGGAAGAACGATCAAGAAGAAATAGATAACTCTGTACTTGTAATTGGATTGTATAACCATAACTCATGTATTCTAGTTGCAAATTTCTTTACCATTAATTTGCCGTATGGACGTACTGAGGATGTGAGAGCCTAGGTTCTGATACCATCCTCTAATACCCCGATCCCGCGGATACGGAGACATTACTGCGACGTATATATATAGGTCAAAAATACCCTCACATATATACACTAAGTATCAGTACAGGTAAAAATTAGAGTACAGAAGCACGTGATGTATTATACATTCCAACACATGAATACAATTACAAAGTTATCACAGGATGTGCAGGGTTGTTTCAAGACAAGGCGAGGCCCTAAGCAAATATTCGAAAAGAACCCTTCAAGTAGTAGATTAATTTGATGTACCAAGCACACTTATTTTATTATGTAAAAGTTGATTTATATTGTACACTTTTTCCTTCGAAAAATTTGTTGTTCAAACCCTCATCTTTAGCTCGGGCTTGGTATCGGCAATGCAACGCCATAGGTGATGCATTGGCAGACTTAAAAACTTTTATTTAAATAATTAAATTAAGGCTTACAAAGTATTTTTTGATTATTTTAAAATACTATTTATGAAATAATTACTTTGAAATAGAAATATTTATAGTTTAATTTTAAAATAGAATTATTTAAAATTAATTCTTCTTGCTTTTTGAGATGCAAAAATACTAATTAAGTCTTTATACTCTACATTTTTAAAATTTCTTTTTCAATAGACAATATCGCTAATCTTCTGAATCTTTCTTGCGACATAGTTGATCTTAAGTAAGTTTTTATTAATTTTAGTTTTGAAAAACTTCTTTCTGCTGAAGCAACTGTTATAGGAATTGTTAACAGAATTCTATAAACTACAAATGCATTTGGAAAAGAAGCGATTCTCTTTAAATAATTCAATATTTCAATTGAAGATTTTATTTCTTTTCCAAAAATTTCTCTTAAAATTTTTAATTTCAAAATAAATCATTGCCATCAATATCAGAAATCTCTCCATCTTTTAAAACAAGTTCAAGACTAAGACAATACTTTTTCAAATTATGCTCATCTAATGATTTTTAGTTTTTCTAAATCAAATAAGAATTCAAAAATATCTTCATATTTTCTGAATTGTTCAAATATACTATTAATAGATGAAATTGCTTGATCTACTATATATAAAAATACGTAGTTCTAAACGACTCTTTCGGTGACTGAATTAGCTCATTATCAACATTCTCGTCAAACTTTTTATTTCTACAAATTGTTCGTTTACAACGAAATACAAGTTCTATTTCCATCTCACGTGCAATCTCTTTCGACATAATTACAGCCGATTGAAAATTATCTTCTCTATACGTTTAAAAAAATGTGAGCAAACCATTTAATTGATCTATAGCAACATCCCTGAGCTTATCTTTAGATTGTAAATTTTTACTAATTAAATTTATAGAAAATAAAATATCATACCAAATTATCAAATATAATAAAAATTCATAATTTTCTATATCATGTGTTGCTAAAGATTCAGCTTCACTTTTAGTTTTAGGTTCTTCACTAGTTCTTACTAATTCAATTAAAGTGTCTCTAATTTGTGGAACTTGATATCTTATTACTTTAATACTTTCTACGTGACTCTCCCACCGTGTCTGTGATAACGACTTAACAGTCAAAGAAGACACATGATGTAATAAGATATTCCATCGTTTGGTTGAAGAAGAAAATAATGTGTATATATGTTGTACAACACACAAAAATGACACAGCTTTTGGACAAGAGTTTGTTATATCACAAATTACTAGGTTCAAATTATGGCATCCATATGGTTTATGAATGCTTTAGAATTTAGATCTAGCAATCGTTTTTGTGTACCTTGTTGTTTACCTTTCATATTCGACCCATTGTCATATGTTTGGCCTCGAATATCATTAATATCAAGCTTAAGATTTTCTAGCACATTTATAAGTTCATTAAAAAGTTCCTTTCCTAATGTATCATCTACTTTTATAAACTTCAAAAAATATTCCTCTATTTTTATCAGATTAGCTGAAATATTTATGCACCTTATTATAAGAGTCATCTGTTCTTTATGGTTCATATCTGGAGTGCAATCAAGTATAATTGAATAATATTTTGCTTCCTTAATTTTTCAGATAATTGTATTTTTTTATTTCAACTGCCAAAAATTATATCAATTCATTTTGTATTTTTGGACCTAAATAATCTTTAGTGATTTCACTGTCTTTGATACGATGAATATGTTCTTGCATTACTGGATCAAATTCAGCAATCATTCAGTTAAGCTTAAAAAAATTTCATTGTTGTTTTCGTATATCTTTCATTGCTTTCTCGGAATGCCATATTGTTTTTAGAAAGAGTTTTAACAACAACAATAATTCTTAATAACACATTTTTCTAATACTCTTTTTCTTTTTTAATTTGTTCTTGAATTTTTGCCATCAATTGTTTTATTCTTTAATAATCTTGTTTGTAAATCAATCCAATGATCCATATTAGTTATATATTCATTTGATATTTCGTGACTTCTAAGTTTTGAACCAATATTTTTCCAATTTCTGTACCCTTCTTTACTTAATTGACTTATGCTAGATTTTGAATAAAACAACTTACAACAAAAGCAAAATATTTTGTCGAACTCTTTTGAATTTACCAACTATTTTCTATCATATTTTTCACCGTTTGAAATTATCCGAGTATAATAATTAACAAAAAATTTTCTTTCATTTTCACCCACGGGAAATTCTAAATTTTCTTCTCTAATTGGACTTCGTTCTACTAATAAATTTCTTACTTTTGAATCAATCTTATCCTAGTGTCACGGATCATACAAGTTTTCTATTGAGTTATTATTACTTTCAATAATCTCTATGTTAGGAAGATGATCATCACAAAATTATTCATCTTCATCACTTTGATTTGTTATTTCATTATGTCCCGATTCAGTTAAATTGTTTGCTTGTTCAGTTACTATATTTTCATCAGAACTAATTATTTCATTTATTTTATTATTAATAATAAACCTATCCATAGCTCACTTTTGAGACTGAATCAACTTATCTAGTCTTTTCTTTTTTTGACGCTTTTGAGATCTAGATTCAAATTTTCGATAAGTCATTATGCAAATAAAAAAAATTATCACCCTAGAATATTTAATAGAAGCTAACAAATATATTATAGAATAATAGTACCTTACAGATTAATGAAATATCAACCCGACACAATAAGCGAAAACTCGATCCAACCCCACACTTGTCTCCGAAAATGAGTAGCCTCAAGGATTGAAATTTTCCTATAAGAAAGAAATTTAATATAATTAAACAAAATCTGATTTGAGTACAAAGAGAACAAAAAATATTGGAGCAACGAGAAGCAAAATGAGACAAATAACAAATTGAGTAATGTGGGTAGCATATGAGAATTTATCAAACAGCCCCCAAACTATTATGATTTGTATAGAATTTCAGTTAAAACTAAAAGATATAGATGATCTACAAATTAATTAGTTATTATAAAATTTGCAACAAGAAATTAATAAAAAAATATTCTTAAAAAAAATTGAGATTGAATAAGGTATGCAAGACTTAGAAAAGTTATAAAGAAAGAGATGGTGATAAAATTATTATCTTTTGCAATTTAAAAGAAAAATTAAAATGAATTTCTTATCAAAGGCCCCTGGTGTACATGCTTTAATTACTAAATATTATACAAATGCTGGAAACCTTAGTGCAAGACACATTGAACATAAATACTAAGGAGTGTTAGTCACCAGTGTGAAACTGTGAACTTTGAGATTAATTATCTTAGATAAACCCATAATAAAACAAGCAGCTTCTTGCCTGAAGGCTTATTGGCTGTGGATCAAGCTTCAAGAGACTGAGGGAGGGGCGGCCTGCCTCCGCGTAGAGAATTGAAAGCGAGAAAGAGCTCAATTTACCTCTATATGAATGGGGGATAGGGGGAGAGAAAAACTGATTATCAAAATTGGGGGGGTTAAAGAGAGGGGGAGAATAAATTCTTCTCTAGTGTCTTTTGATATCTTCTACTGTGTCTTTTCAACTTCAAAGGATGGACCCCACAAATGACTTAACAAGAAAAAAGAGAGGGAAAAAATGATAACTTGCGCCCTTGCTGGATCGAACCTAAAACTATCAATGTCTCAAGTTCAAGTGATAACCACTATGCCAAATTGACTCCAATTAAATGAGCAAATAGAATTCTTTTATACACTCTTCTCTTTCTAAATACATGATATCATATGTGTAAATTTAGGCCCCTCCACTAAGTGAGGCCCTAGGCAGTTGCCTCACCTGCCTAGTGGTAGGTCCGGCCCTGAGGATGTGACCCAATATTACAAGAATATTATATCACCGATAGGCGCAAATGCGAGAATATAAAGAGATATAAAATAATGAATTGTACAAAAGGCGCTCACGAGTCACAAAGGGAAAACTCGAGAGTCGAGCAGGGGGCCTAGAAAGATAGGGCCTCAGACGGTTTGTCGATGATCCACGCTTCAGCTGCGCATCTCTGATCAGCAATCAGGAGAATCCACGAGCTCCAAGCTTTAAAATCTAGACATGAGGATTCAAGGGAGTCAGAAACTCTCCAACGAGTGGTGTGGTGAATGCCAAATAGCGTGCAGGGATAAGCACATGTGAATTGATAAATCTGAATCAAAAGCATTATTGAAAACCGTGTCGTTAGCACGGCATACATGAGCAGGCAGAGATAGTGAGTGTTGTCAAGCAGGAAACATACATGGTATAATATGATAAGAATAAAAGATTAGAGGAATAGAACACCAGCGGTAAGGCAGGATTTACATATAATAATTATAATAATAATAATAATAACAAAATTAGAAATCTAAAGTAAAACCCGATAAAAGCAAATATGGCAAACCCAGCAGTACAAATCTAGTTTACGGCTTCATGAGATAAGTACGTCAAAGAAATAATCCAGACAAGAAAACCCTCATCTATATACCATATATCTCACGTCATCATAAACAAAGTTAATACGACCCGAATTGCAAAACATACAACGAATTATTAGTTGACATCTTTTATTATTATCACTTGTCTTACTCAGATGTTTAGGTATGTGGACAAGCGTCTCAGCACACATATATCCACATTTGAGTAAAGTAAGGTTGTTATTGAAAACTGATGATGAGGCCCATTAGTTATGTTTACAATGGGTTCCATGCATATCTAGAACAACGACCCAATTAACCTGACATTTAACTAGGTCTGTGCCGCGAAGCACTCATGATGAATAGATTACAATAGCCAGGATGTAAGAACTACCCCGCCCGGAACACTTGGAGCCCACAAGTAGAACCTCAAGATTTTAGTTGCACAATATCCCTATACCATTATAAACAAAACCACAATTGAAGTCTATCAATTTGCCCTTTACCCGGTATAAGTTGACCTTTTTATGACTTATTTGTATTATCAATTTACGGGAATAGTAGGAGCAGGACATGATCAGTAATTCAGGAGTACAAGAGTACATGAGTACTATAGATTCAGGTTACTGTATATAATACAGATAACAGGTCACTGTATATGATACAGGATAACAAGTACAGGATTCCCGCAAATGTGATCATCATAGGTCAAGTATTAATATAACACCATGCAAGTGATATGTGCTAAGTGATATCATAACAGGGGTGGTGTCAAGTAGTCACATAACAAGGGGTGATATCAAGTAGGTGACAAGAGGAAGCATGGTAGATGATAGCAAATCAGTGAAAGCATGTCAAGCAACACAAAAAAATAGTACCGATATAAGAGATTGGTATGAATACCGAAAAAACCACGCAGTCTCAGGAAAATAGTATAAATAAGATTTCAAACTCTCCATAACCATAATAGAAGAATGGATAAACTATCAAGTAGGCAATTTAGCAAGCAACTGAACACTCAAGCGGAGCTAAGCAATGCTGGGGAGAAGATCAGCAAACAGAGTTTTATCACCAAAGAGCCAGTAGAACTTATAAACGACTCGGTTTAGGATGCGAGTCTAAAATCTGGCAGAATTCTTCTAAGGCATGTTTAGTGGTAAAACGCTGAGCGCTAAGCTGCCTTTCAAGGCGTAGCTAGACGTTAAGCTCGAAGGCTAAGCAAACAAGTGTATAATTAGATTGTGCCTGACGAGGCTAAGCAATTAAGCTCAGCTCGTAGACACACGGTATAGCTATTAAAACCTAGGGGTTTAAGAAAAGCGGGAGCGTAGTAAGTCATACCCGACGAGGTGTCCAATAAGCTAATTACACAGTCACACGGTTTAGCTAGGCTCTCGACGAAGCTAGAAAGCCCAGAGAGTTTAGCCTAAAAGCTAATATAGAACCGCATAGTGGTTAGACTCGGAGTCTATAGAGTACCTGCGCAAGCGTTAGTACCATACATGCATAAGTATGATGTCATCTATACTTTACAAGCATTACAGTACATCAGTCCGATACAAGTCATGACATGTCCACAGAATACAACACACCAATTCCCATAAAATCACACTGGACAGATACAAATTACAATATAATACCAAATCAAATACAATCCCAATAATGTGAGGAAAACCACTTGCCTAAAGCACAAATCCAAAAACTCTGCACCCGAGCTCCCAAGCAAGGAAATACCTGACGCGAGAGAAGGAGAGGGGGTTTGGCCCCATGGTGGCTGCTAGCCCTTGATCGGGGAGGAAAACCGGTACTTAAAAATGTGTGTTTTATGAAATCAATAAAAAAACATGTGTGCTAATGTTCCCTCGATACTTTCGTTATATCATTGGCTCAATGGGTCACTTTCATAGGGACGGGAGGCGATAGAAGCATGAAGAGTCCAATCAGGTCTTATGTTAACAAGTTCTTCTTTGTTAAAGAATGAGAAAAAGAAAAGAAAAAGAATTCAGAAGTGATAGGTATAGGAGGTGATGAAAATGACAATGTAAAAACAAATAAAAAATGGTTGTAAATCAGTGGAAGAAACAAGGTAAAACAAGAAGATGGAATTGAAATAGAAAGTGGAGTGATTTAGAAAGTGATTTAAAAACAAAATAAAAGAAAAGAATAAGTAGAAGAAATAGGAAATGAAAACAACATGAATAAAAATGGTATTTTAATGTTGAAGAAAAAGTTTGAAAATAAAATAAAAAAGAAAAAGATTCATGACAACTAAATATTAAATGCTCCACTAATCATGTTAACCTCTTAGTGATAATCGTCTCACATGGATCCTTAGCCATCACTAGTCCTTGGCTTCAAGAGACAATACAAAGCATGGCTTACAAGATGGTTCCTCACATTCAAAACTTGCATCAAGAGTAAGCTAATACAAATCTTAGATCATTAAAATCATTAGAAGCAAATATGAAATAATAGAGAGTTAGCTTGGTTAATAAGTTAGCAAGTTAGTTGTTAGAATCCATCATCATGAGCCATCAATGGCTCTTGCAAGATCAAGGCGTTGTAGAGGCTATTAGATTCATATGGATTATCAAGAAAAGGTTAAATGATTAGTGGTTAATAGTTAGATTATCATGAAATGAAAGTTAGCTAGTCATGTTAGATGTTAGAGAAGAAACCATTGAAGAAAGGAGAAAGATTGTATAGATTGTCACCGTCTATTACATCAATATCTCTTTTTCTCTCTCTGAATCTCTTTGCCCTAATACATGAATTTAAAAGAGAAAACAAAATACAATAGAAAGAAGAAGAAAACCTATGCTACACGACACTAATGGAGGAGAAAACCTAGCTACTACTCTCCCTTTTTGTTTCTGGTCCAAGACTGTAGTATTTAAGCAAAAGAAGTGTCAAGAAGGCGAGATGAGGCCACGCGTCGAAGATCGATGCGTGGGCCCACCATAGGGCCGCGGAAACGCAGATTTTGCCACATTTTCACGGCAATCCAGGGACCGAAGTTGATTGTTAAAATCAAAGAGTTAAGAGATTTACCGTGTAGCTTCGGGCTAATGGGTCGTGTCCACGAGGAGGAATGCGATGAAAGCTTTTCGGTATTTTATTTAGTAACAAAGAATTGTGCTCGTTTTTTAATTGAAAAGAGAATGGAAAGAAGGGAGATGATTAAAAGAGAAATTGCAACTTGGAGAAGGCTTTGGAAAAGATGAATTTTGTATAAAGTTTAAAAAGTGATTTGTTATTTTTAATGAAGAAGAAAATCTGGGCTCACTACCTCACTACTCAATGATATGTTCTTCTATTGAAATCATTAGTGCCTCAACTTGATCATAAGCAAAAACTTAAGATTACTTTTAGAAAGGTTTAAGCAAAGCACATAAGATGTTTGGAAAAATTAATTCTTTTCTTTAAGAAATCGTCTTGAATTGAATGTTAAATCATCAAGAGGTTCAAGCAAGAGATAAAAATAAGTTCAAGAGACGTTTTTTAAAAGAAGTAGAAGTTTAAAAATCCAAACCCATCCTCATGTACCTTCAAGAACACTTTCAAAGAAGAAAGGCTTTAGTTTAGGCATTCAAATGATTCATTGGGTCTTTTCCATGAAAACCATTCAAAAAGAAGATGGATCAGAGAGAGGAGTAATAGTGAGCCTAGAAAACCGATTTAGCTACTCATGAAAGACAAAGAATAATGCAAGTAAATAACGCAAGACATACCGTAAAAGGAGTAGAAGAAAATGTTGCTCGATTCTTGTATTGATGTCACTTCAATCTTCAAGTTACAAGCACTCAATTCCTCTCTCTCACAGGTATTTGTACTGAACTACAAATTGCAAAATAAAAATACAACTTTTGTACTATCTAACAAAGAGCCTAAACCTTAAAGTATAAACAAAAATTCTAATCCTAGTCTTCGCTCCTTTCTTTTCTGTTGAAACTGGTATTTATACGGAAAAACCAGAGGGGGATCATAGGAAGATTAGGGAAGCAAACGCTCCCCAACCACCATAACAAAATAGCGAAAACGCGGCTAGGGCCGCATTTTCGCTACCCTGGTGTGGCCAGATGGCCACACCCAAGTGGTGGGTGCTTCTGGTTTGATGATTCTCCCATATCTTCTACTGGTTTTCTCGTTTTTGCTCCAAGATTTGATGAAACAGCCTTTAATTGTTGGCTTTAACCGCTTGATTGGGAGGATTCTTTTCAACCGGTTTTCAACCTCTCTGATATATGCCAAGATTTTGCCTGATTCCTTGATTTCGAATTTATTCTGAATTAAATTAGAATTTGGTGGGCTTTTGGGTTTGTTTCTCTTTCCTTTCTTTTAGCAATTGGGCCTACATTTAACAAAGAAGAAGAGGACTTATTAATAGGATTTATTAGCTAAAAAGTATGGTAAGGTGATAATGTATATGCAATATATGTGACTGATCACACCCCCACACTTATCTTTTGCTCGCCCTCGAGCAAAACATCAGACTAATTCTAATCAATTATTAGACCACTTTCGTAGATTACTCGATTGCACTGAGTATGTAAAACAAGCCGTTAAACCTCTAGGTTACCCCTAGAGGACGAGTTTTATCTCGTGAGGGTTTTCAGTGGATTGCACCCACAAAATCCATAAAAAAATGTTAGTATTTTTGAAAAGCATTTTTAAAGGAGAAAATATTTGAAGTATATTTGTAAGGCTTTAAGTAATCTATAAATTATAGGAATATCAAAATTTTCATTCCGAAACTCAGTCTCTATTCAAAAACATGTCATCAATCAAAGTAAAGAGTCAAATTGTACTTCTCATCTAGTCTATTAATTTACCCTGAGTCGTATGCACCATCGTGATTGTGAAGTCGACTAAGGGTTCTTTAATATAACCCCTATGCCTTATTTATATATATTTTTTGGTGAAATTTATTCCTCAATTTCATTAGGCTTTCTAATCTGCCCATGTAACGAGCCTTTAGTCAGTGACACCCAAACCGGACAGTTTTAGGGCACCAGGTGAGAAAACACCCCTAAGCACTTAAACACTCGAGCAGATAAGGCCACGAAACTAAGGTTTTTATTTATAAAATGTACCCCTTTTAAGCGTGAATACTTATACTTCATGAGGCACAAATACCCAGTTTAATCAGAGGATTTATGTATATATATATATTTCAAACTTATCTAATTATCTTTTGCATAAATACCAAGGCTTGCTTAGGCCAAAGCACTTAGCTAATCAATAATTAGATTTGTTTATTATTATTATTTTTTTCATACATATATTTTTTTTATAAGGCATAAGAGTCTTTGTTTTTAAACCCTAAGTGTGTAAGTGTATTTAGTGTGCATATTTCATCAAGGTAAATATCAAGACTAAATTATTTTCACAAATTTTCTTCCCAACCCTAAAAATCAAATAAGTCATCTGACTTTGACCAAGTATAAGAAATCCTAATTATGATTTTCCTATTCCTTAAAATTGACTTAATTTCTTACAAAAAATATATCAAAATATTGTTCTAACCTTTCAAAAAGTTTTTTTTAATATATATTTCCTTTTTTTTGTTATATAGTCATGTTAGAACCCTCCCCCACACTTATCTCAAGCATTGTCCCCAATGTATGAAAAAAATGTATAGATGCATGAAATAAAATGGAAAAGAGGAAAGCTACCGATACACTGGGTCAAAAAGACCCATAGCCGTTTCATTTACCGGCACCGATTCCAAGAAAGGTTTAAGGCGTTGACCATTTACCTTAAAATCATTTTCATTCTTGGTGTCACTGATCTCTACTGCACCGTGTGGAAACACGGTTTTTACAACGAATGGCCCAGTCCATCTTGATTTTAATTTTTCTAGAAAAAGATGAAGCCTAGAATTATAGAATAAGACTTTTTGTCCAGGGATAAAGGTTTTTCTTATGATGTGTTTATCATGAAAAATCTTAGCTCTATCTTTAGTGATCCCAGCATTTTCATAGGCCTCATTTCTTAACTCCTATAATTCAGAAATTTGTAACTTCCGAAGGTCACCGGCCTTAGTCAAGTCGAAATTCAACTGCTTGATTGTCCATAAGGCCCGGTGCTCTAACTCAACGGGCAGATGACAAACTTTACCATAGACTAACCTATAAGGAGACATTTCTAGAATCGTCTTGAAAACGGTACTGTAGGCCCATAGGGCATCTGCAAGTTTGATGGACCAATTTTTTCGATTTTGATTCACAGTTTTCTCCAAGATAAGCTTGACTTGTCTATTGGAAACCTAAACCTGCCCATTTGTTTGAGGATGATAAGGTGTGGACAACTTGTGAGTTATGACATACTGATCGTACACATATTTTGTATTTTTTTCATTACACTCTTACATTTATCGTGTAATAAATCTGCTAATTTCTTTATCTTAAATGTCTATTTTGTAGAAGATAATAATGAAGAGAAAGAGGATTAAACCAAATAAATACCAGTTAAAATCAGATTTAACTGGATCTATTTGGTTAGCTGAGGATGATCCCAGATCTAGTTATAACAAATCAAGGATTGGGCAAATGTTCAGCTGAAGATCAGAGCAAATCAGAAAGATAACACTAAATGGAAACCAATAAAATTTAGATTTCTATAAATCCATTTTAGTTAGCTAAAGATCAATCGAGGATAATATCAAATACAGAGAGATAAATGGATAGAGAGAAGATCAATGGATGAGATGAAGCAAGTTTGACTCAGATTCTGACTGGATACATTTCAGTATTTGAATCATAACTTTTGTTGCCGAATCTCCAATCTGATGATTCAAGATGATCGAGAAAGAGGACTTATAGAGCTACAACTCTTATGTTGATCATTATTTCTAATTTTATCATTTGATAAGTGATATTTAGCAATCAAAACGCTAACAAACTGCAGACCAGAACTGAATATCCGCATCAAATCAAGTTTGGAGATAAGGGAGGACTCAAATTTAGAAATAGCCAGCTTTTCCTATCTTCATACTCCTCTAACCTCTGCATTTCTTCTATAAATACCTGCAATCTTAAAGGTAAGAAGGGGGAGCACCATCTCAGAGAGAGAGCTTTAGTTTAGGTTTTTCTTTTCTTCTTCAATGTAATTTTTATTTTCTTTATTTTATTTTATTTTTAGGCTAGAGAGAGTTACATAATCAAAAGAGAAGAAGAGTTATTGTAGAGTGACACTATTGTAATTTTTTCTTCACGAAGTTTATATTGAAGGTGACAATCAATGGAGGTTTCCCACTTTTCTTCGTTGTGCTCAATCTCGCCGAAGCCTTTCTTTCCTTTATTCTTTTCTACTACTTTGCTTTATTCGATATTAATGTAAATTTCATTTATGATTAAATAGTAGAGGTAAATATTCTTCTTTTATTTCTTTTTATTTCTAATCTTTGCATCACACTTTTCTTTCTCTTTTTGGTTCCTCTCTTTTATAGATAAAACAACAACAATACCATCATCTCTTCATCTATCATCTTCTTCTTAACTTAACTTAACATTTTTATTTTCTAAACTGAGAAGATAAGTATTAACTAATTTTGGTAAATTAAAAGAAAAAACTTACATAACGCTTCCATCGCTGTCCCTCCCTGTAGATCACGAACCGTTAGCCCTAGGCTGCACGGTAGAATTGAGGACCTAGCACTGTTCTAAATTTCTGTATTTTTTTGTGTGCAGGTTTGGCTCGATCAAAATTTTGGTAGACCTTTGACCTAGACCTTTGACCTAGACGACTCCTAACTGGTTAGACTGTCCATAGGAGGTATAATGCAGACTTTGACCACAAGCTAATCAGCCAGGTCAGGGCAAGATTGGTGGGAGGTTATCCGTCAAAGACGTTCCTTAATTAAGTAACCACCAATCTTCGGGCTTTCGACCCTTAATCCCCTTCCTAGACACTGATTTGCCAGGAGTCAAATTCCAACACCTTTCCCCCTTAGGATAATCTCCTAATTGAGTCCGAGATGCCCCTAGGGCCAACGTCTACTCATTTTTAGTTAGGTTTGGGTTAGTGAGTGAGGAAATTGTTTGTAGGTTAAGGGAGGGTAATGACTTCCCCACCTTATCTTGTTTATAGGACAAGCCCTTAGATCAATTTAGTGCAGTGTACAAGAAAAGCAACACTTAAGCAATGTAAACAATCCAAAAGTGTTCTTATACTAGATGCTATGCACATGTACCTTGCTCCAGCACTCTTCAACAGTAAATAGAAAATGTAATAAAATAGACATGTGCCTAAATGTAAAGTCTAAATCATTTTAGCATTTACAATCATCATTTTACTGTTGAGATTAGAAAGTAAATACAGTGAATCAAACAAGGAAATAAATGCTACAGATATTTAAATTGCGCAATTCATCCAACCTGCAGAAAATACAAGTTAGTAATTCACTCAGTTTGCCACAGGACTGTAGCAAATCTAAGGGGTTCTTGGCTCTGCTTTCTTGAGCAGAGTCTAAGGCCACTTATGTGTCCACTGCAGTAAGAATTCCTTGTTGTTAAATCTGTACAAAAGACAAAGAAGAAAGTTAACCAAAAATGTAAACTTTAAAGAGAATTACTTACTGTCCCTCCTCGGCAACGGTGCCAAAATTTTGATCGAGCCAAACTTGCACAAAAAAAATACAAAAATTTAGAATAGTGCTAGGTCCTCAATTCTACCGTATAGCCTAGGGCTAACGGGTCGTGATCCACAGGGTGGGACAGCGATGGAAGCGTTATGTAAGTTTTTTCTTTTAATTTATCAAAATTAGTTAATACTTATCTTCTCAGTTTAGAAAATAAAAATGTTAAGTTAAGTTAAGAAGAAGATGATAGATGAAGAGATTATGGTATCGTTGTTGTTTTATCTATAAAAGAAAGGAACAAAAAAGAGATAAAGAAAAGTGTGATGCAAAGATTAGAAATAAAAAGAAATAAAAGAAGAATATTTATCTCTACTATTGAACCGTAAATGAAATTTACTTTAATATCGAGTAAAGCAAAGTAGTAGAAAAGAATAAAGGAAAGAAAGGCTTCGGCGAGATTGAGCACAACGAAGAAAAGTTGGAAACCTCCATTGATTGTCACATTCAATATAAGCTTCTTGAAAAAAAGATTTCAATAGTGTCACTCTACAATAACTCTTCTTTTCTTTTGATTATGTAACTCTCTCTAGCCTAAAAATAAACTAATATAAAGAAAATAAAAATTACATTGAAGAAGAAAAGAAAAACCTAAACTAAAGCTCTCTCTCTGAGATGGTGCTCCCCTTTCTTGCCTTTGAGATTGCAGGTATTTATAGAAGAAATGCAGAGGTTAGAAGTGTATGAAGATAGGAAAAGCTGGCTATTTCTGAATTTGAGTCCTCCCTTATCTCCAAACTTGATTTGATGTGGATATTCAGTTCTGATCTGCAGTTTATTAGCGTTTTGATTACTAAATATCACTTATTAAATGAAAGAATTAGAAATAGGTATCAACATAAAGTTGTAGCTCTGTAAGTCCTCTTTCTGGATCATCTTGAGTCATCAGATTTGAGATTCGGTAGCGAAAGTTATGATTCAAATACTGAAATGTATCCAGAGAGAATCTGAGTCAAACTTGCTTCATCTCATCCGTTGATCTTCTCTCTATCCATTTATCTCTCTGTATTTGATATTATTCTCGAATGATCTTTAGCTAACCAAAATGGATTTATAGAAATTTGAATTTTACTGGTTTCCATTTGGTGTTATCTTCTGATTTGCTCTGATCTTCAGCTGAATATTTGCCCAATCCTTGATTTGTTCTAACTAGATCTGGGATTATCGTCAGCTAACCAAATAGATCCAGTTAAATCTGATTTTAACTGGTATTTATTTGATTTAATCCTCTTTCTCTTCATTATTATCTTCTACAAAATAGACATTTAAGACAAAGAAATTAGCAGATTTATTACACGATAAATGTAGGAGTGTAATGAAAAAATGCAAAATATGTGTACGATCACACCCCACACCTATCATTTGCTCGTCCTCGAGCAAAATAACAAAACTAAATCAAAGATTATTAGACCACTTTCGCAGGTTACGCGATTGCACTGAGCTTGTGCAACAAGCCGTTAAACCTCTAGGTTACCCCTAGAGGACGAGTTTTGTCTCGTGAGGATTTTCAGTGGATTGCACCTACAAAATCCATGATGAAAAATAAATAAAGTGTTAGTATTTTCAAAAATGCATTTGAAAGGAAAAATATTTGAAGTATTAATGTAAAATTTCAAGTAATCTATAAGTCATAGGATTATCAAAACTTAGTCATTCCTAAACTTAGTCTTTATTCAAAAACTTGTTTTCAATCAAGGTAAAGATTAAAATTGTATTTCTCATCTAGTCCATTATTTTACCCTAAGTCATATGCATTTTGTGACCGTGAAAATTTGGCTCAGGATTCATCAACTCTAACTCTTATGCCTTATTATTTTCCTTTCTTTTTTTCTTTTTTTTAATTTATGGCGGTAATATCTCTTAGCTCTATTAGGCTTTCTAATTCGCCCATGTAACGAGCTTTAGTCGGTGACTCTCAAACCAGACGGTTTTAGGGCACCGGGTGAGAAAGCACCCCAAGGACTTAGGACTCGAGCAAACGAGGCCACAAAACTAAGGATTTTTATTTATATGAACCACTTTAGACGTGAATATTTATGCTTTATGAGGCACAAATCCCCAGCTTAATCAGAGGATTTTTTTGATATATGTATATATATTTTTATATAAGACATAAGAATCTTTGTTTTAGAACCCTAAGTGTGTAAGTGTATAAGTATGCATATTTCATCAAGGTAAAAATTAAGACTAAATTACTTTTTCAATTTTTCTTTCTAACCTCAAAATCAAACAAATAATTTTATTTTGACCAAGTATAAGAAATCCTAATTATGATCCTCTTATTCCTTAAAATTAACTTAATTTTTTACAAAAATAAGTCAAAGTATTATTCTACTTTTCAAAAAGTTTTAGAGAAACTTTTTTTTTGGGTTTTAAATAAAGATTTTTTTTAGATTACTGAAGTTAGCATGTTAGTAAATTCTCCCCCACACTTAACTCATGCATTGTCCTCAATGTATGAATGAAATGCAATAATACATGAAAAAGAGAAAGGGAAGGAAAATTGTCACCTCAAGGTGGTGGTTCTGGTGGTGGTCTTATTGGGCCAAGCGTTTCTACCCAATCTAGATACTATGGATTTTCATGGAACCCACCTTTCATCACCTCTTTCTTATTAACATTTTTATAATCCCCAATATGAATAGGATCATGCAAGATCCTAGCATGAATTTTTCCCAGTTGTATGACCAATCTTGGGATATCATCACAGAGTCATATTGATCTAAACCTTGGTCCAATAATGGAATGTGATTTTATGGAATGGATGATTTGGGCTCAACAATGAAGGGAATAGAAACTAATATTGACTCGGGAATAAAACTCAAATCAAGTTTAGGTTTGAAAGTCGAAGTTGGTTCATGGATTTGGTCCAAATCATAGAACTCAAGTTCACATTTATTTTCCAACAATGAAATATGACTATCCAATATAGTTGGTTCATGTTCAAGCTCTACAGGGATAGGAATCAGTGTTGGCTTTAGAAATAAGTCCGAATCGGGTAAGGATCCGGAGTCAACATAGATTCAAAAAGTGGAACTGAATCACAATATTGAGAATCGGTATCACATTCATCTTCAAGTTCAATCTCATTGAAATAAAAACTTGCCAATTTATCAATGGGTTGATATTGGTCAAGTTCAAAATTTTGTGGTGAAATTGAATCTTGGTTAAAATCTTCAAGATGCCATGATTCTTCGTCAATATGGCTAAGAGAATCAGGAGTGGTTGAAAATATTTTAGGTAGAGTTTCCTCATTCCTATCATTAATTATTTTAACCAAATGACTCACTTTTACTTCTAGCATATTGATAGATTGGAGACGATCCATTGGGATTGAATAATATCATTTTGAGACTGAATCATGAATTCCATAGTCTTTTCTAAGTCAAGAGGTTCTTCTTGTTGTGGTTGGACTTGAAAATTAGAGTAAGGATCTTGGATTTGGGAATTGTTTGAGAGAATTGAGTCTGCTATGATTTGTAATTGTCGTGTGGACTCAAGGAAGGCTTCAAATGTCTTTTCTAAAGAAGACTTCTCTTCTATAGGTTGGTCTTGGTATGGATTATATGAATCTGTTTGTTGGTAAGGTTGTTGATAGTAAGACTCAGGGGAGTTGTATTCCCACTGACTCAGTGAAGAGTGGTAATGATTGTCCCATTCTTGTTCATAGTATTGGGATTGGGGCATATATTGATTCGGATAAGACCATTCTGGCATACTTGGTTGGTTAAAGTTATGATATGCCGGGTTGGTAATATCTGAAGAAGAGGTTGATGTGTAATATGGATTACCATTAAAATTGGAAAATTGTTGTTATAAGCCATATCATACAATAAAACACAAACAAAGAAAAAAAAACAAATAAGCAAACAAAAAGAAAAAAATTCTAACCTAAGTTAGGTCAGACCTTTGACCTAGACGACTCCTAACTGGTTAGACTGTCCATAGGAGGTATAATGCAGACTTTGACCACAAGCTAATCAGCTAGGTCAGAGCAAGATTGGTGGGAGGTTATCCGTAAAAAACGTTCCTTAATTAAGTAACCACCGACTTTTAGGCTTTCGACCCTTAATCCCCTTCCTAGATACTGATTTGGCAGGAGTCAAATTCCAACACCTTTCCCCCTTAGGATAATCTTCTAATTGAGTCTGAGATGCCCCTAGGACCAACGTCTACTCATTTTTAGTTAGGTTTGGGTTAGTGAGTGAGGAGATTATTTGTAGGCTAAGGGAGGGTAATGACTTTCCCACCTTATCTTGTTTATAGGACAAGCCCTTAGATCAATTTAGTGTAGTGTACAAGAAAAGCAACACTTAAGCAATGTAAATAATCCAAAAGTGTTCTTATACTAGATGCTATGCACACGTACCTTTGCTCCAGCACTCTTCAACAGAAAATAGAAAATGTAATGAAATAGACACGTGCCTAAATTCAAAGTCTAAATCATTTTAGCATTTACAATCATCATTTTACGGTTGAGATTAGAAAGTAAAAACAGTGAATCAAACAAGGAAATAAATGCTACAGATATTTAAATTGCGCAATTCAGCCAACCTGCAGAAAATACAGGTTAGTAGTTCACTCAGTTTGCCACAGGACTGTAGTAAATCTGAGGGCTTCTTGGCTCTGCTTTCTTGAGCAGAGTCTAAGGCCACTTATGTGTCCACTGCAGCAAGAATTCCTTGTTGTTTAATCTGTACAAAAAATAAAGAAGAAAGTTAACCAAAAATGTAAACTTTAAAGAAAATTACTTACCGTCCCTCCCTGGCAACGGCGGAAAAATTTTGATCGAGCCAAACCTCCACAAAAAAAAAAATACAAAAATTTAGAACAGTGCTAGGTCCTCAAATCTACCGTGTAGCCTAGGGCTAACGAGTTGTGATCCACAGGGAGGGACAGCGATGGAAGCGTTATGTAAGTGTTTTCTTTTAATTTACTAAAATTAGTTAATACTTATCTTCTCAGTTTAGAAAATAAAAATGTTAAGTTAAGTTAAGAAGAAGATGATAGATGAAGAGATGATGGTATCGTTGTTGTTTTATCTATAAAAGAAAGGAACCAAAAAGAGGTAAAGAAAAGTGTGATGCAAAGATTAGAAATAAAAATAAATTAAAGAAGAATATTTACCTTTACTGTTGAACCATAAATGAAATTTACCTTAATATCGAGTAAAGCAAAGTAGTAGAAAAGAATAAAGAAAAGAAAGGCTTCGGCGAGATTGAGCACAACGAAGAAAAGTGAGAAACCTCCATTGATTGTCACCTTCAATATAAGCTTCTTGAAGAAAAAATTACAATAATGTCACTCTACAATAACTCTTCTTCTCTTTTGATTATGTAACTCTCTCTAGCCTAAAAATAAAATAAAATAAAGAAATGAAAATTACATTGAAGAAGAAAGAAAAACCTAAATTAAAGCTCTCTCTGAGATGGTGCTCCCCTTTCTTGCCTTTGAGATTGCAGGTATTTATAGAAGAAATGCATAGGTTAGAGGAGTATGAAGATAGGAAAAGCTGGCTATTTCTGAATTTGAGTCCTCCCTTATCTCCAAACTTGATTTGATGTGGATATTCAGTTCTGATCTGCAGTTTATAAGCGTTTTGATTGCTAAATATCACTTATCAAATGATAGAATTAGAAATAGTGATCAACATAAGAGTTGTAGCTCTATAAGTTATCTTTTTGGATCATCTTGAATCATCAGATTTGAGATTTGGTAGCGAAAGTTATGATTCAAATACTCAAATGTATCCAATCAGAATCTGAGTCAAACTTGCTTCATCTCATCCGTTGATCTTCTCTCTATCCATTTATCTCTCTGTATTTGATATTATCCTCGATTGATCTTTAGCTAACCAAAATGGATTTATAGAAATCTAAATTTTACTAGTTTCCATTTAGTGTTATCTTTCTGATTTGCTCTGATCTTCAGTTGAATATTTGTCTTTTCCTTGATTTGTTCTAACTAGATCTGGGATCATCCTCAGCTAACGAAATAGATCCAGTCTGATTTTAACTGGTATTTATTTTGTTTAATCCTCTTTCTCTTCATTATTATCTTTTACAAAATAGACATTTAAGACAAAGAAATTAACAGATTTATTACACGATAAATGTAGGAGTGTAATGAAAAAAATGTAAAATATTTGTACGATCACACCCCCACACCTATCATTTGCTCGTCCTCGAGCAAAGAAACAAAACTAAATCAAAGATTATTAGACCACTTTCGCAGGTCACGCGATTGCACTGATCTTGTGCAACAAGCCGTTAAACCTCTAGATTACCCCTAGAGGACGAGTTTTGTCTCGTGAGGGTTTTCAGTGGATTGCACCTACAAAATCCATGATGAAAAAGAAATAAAGTGTTAGTATTATCGAAAATGCATTTTGAAAGGAAAAATATTTGAAGTATTAATGTAAAATTTTAAGTAATTTATAAGTCATAGGATTATCAAAACTTAGTCATTCTTAAACTTAGTCTTTATTCAAAAACTTGTTTTCAATCAACGTAAAGATTAAAATTGTATTTCTCATCTAGTCCATTATTTTACCCTAAGTCACATGCATTTTGTGACCGTGAAAATTTGGCTCAGGATTCATCAACTATAACTCTTATGTCTTATTATTTTCCTTTCTTTTTTTCTTTTTTTTAATTTATGGCGGTAATATCTCTTAGCTCTATTAGGCTTTCTAATTCGCCCATGTAACGAGCTTTAGTCAGTGACTCCCAAACCAGACGATTTTAGGGCACCGGGTGAGAAAGCACCCCAAGGACTTAGGACTCGAGCAAACAAGGCCAACAAAACTAAGGATTTTTATTTATATGAACCACTTTAGGCGTGAATATTTATGCTTTATGAGGCACAAATACCCAGCTTAATCAGAGGATTTTTTTTTTTGATATATGTATATATATTTTTTATATAAGACATAAGAATCTTTGTTTTAGAACCCTAAGTGTGTAAGTGTATAAAGTATGCATATTTCATCAAGGTAAAAATTAAGACTAAATTACTTTTTCAATTTTTCTTTCTAACCTCAAAATCAAACAAATAATTTTATTTTGACTAAGTATAAGAAATCCTAATTATGATCCTCTTATTCCTTAAAATTAACTTAATTTTTTACAAAAAATAAGTCAAAGTATTATTTTACTTTTCAAAAAGTTTTAAAGAAACTTTTTTTTTGGGTTTTAAAGAAAGATTTTTTTTTTTAGATTAGTGAAGTTAGCATGTTAGTAAATCCTCCCCCACACTTAACTCATGCATTGTCCTCAATGTATGAATGAAATGCAATAATACATGAAAAAAGAGAAAGGGAAGGAAAATTGTCACCTCAAGGTGGTGGTTCCGGTGGTGGTCTTATTGGGCCAAGCGTTTCTGCCCAATCTAGATATGTGGATTTTCATGGAACCCACCTTTCATCACCTCTTTCTTATTAACATTTTTATAATCCCCAATATGAATAGGATCATGTAAGATCCTAGCATGAAATTTTTCCCGGTTATATGACCAGTCTTGGGATATCATCACAGAGTCATATTGATCTAAACCTTGGTCCAACAATAGAATGTGATTTTGTGGAATGAATGATTTGGGCTCAACAATAAAGGGAATAGAAACCGATATTGACTTGGGAATAAAACTCAAATCAAGTTTAGGTTCGAGAGTCGGAGTTGGTCCATTGATTTGGTCCAAATCATAGAATTCAAGTTCACGTTTATTTTCCAACAATGAATATGACTATCCAATATAGTTGGTTCATGTTCAAGCTCTATAGGGATAGGAATCAGTGTTGGCTTCAGAATTAAGTCCGAATTGGGTAAGGATACCGGAGTCAACATAGATTCAAAAAGTGAAACTGAATCACAATATTAAGAATCGGTATCACATTCATCTTCAAGTTCAATCTCATTGAAATAAAAACTTGCCAATTTATCAATGGGTTGATATTGGTCAAGTTCAAAATTTTGTGGTGAAACTGAGTCTTGGTTAAAATCTTCAAGATGCCATGATTCTTCGTCAATATGGCTAGGAGAATTAGGAGTGGTCGAAAATGTGTTAGGTAGAGTTTCCTCATTCCTATCATTAATTATTTTAACCAAATGACTCACTTTTACTTCTAGCATATTGATAGATTGGAGACGATCCATTTGGGATTGAATAATATCATTTTGGGACTGAATCATGAATTCCATAGTCTTTTCTAAGTCAAGAGGTTGTTCTTGTTGTGGTTGGACTTGAAAATTAGAGTAAGGATCTTGGATTTGGGAATTGTTTGGGAGAATTGAGTCTGCTATGATTTGTACTTGTCGTGTGGACTCAAGGAAGGCTTCAAATGTCTTTTCTAAAGAAGACTTCTCTTCTATAGATTGGTCTTGGTATGGATTATATGAAGCTGTTTGTTGGTAAGGTTGTTGATAGTAAGACTCAGGGGAGTTGTATTCCCACTGACTCGGTGAAGAGTGGTAATGATTGTCCCATTCTTGTTCATAGTATTGGGATTGGGGCATATATTGATTCGGATAAGACCAATCTGGCATACTTGGTTGGTTAAAGTTATGATATGTCGGGTTGGTAATATCTGAAGAAGAGGTTGATGTGTAATATGGATTACCATTAAAATTGGAAAAATTGATGTTATAAGCCATATCACACAATAAAATACAAACAAAGAAAAAAAATAAACAAAAAAGAAAAAATTCTAACCTAAGTTAGGGCAGACCTTTAACCTAGACAACTTCTAACTGGTTAGACTGTCCATAGGAGGTATAATGCAGACTTTGACCATAAGCTAATCAGCTAGGTCAGGGTAAGATTGGTGGGAGGTTATCCGTCAAAAACGTTCCTTAATTAAGTAACCACCAACCTTCGGGCTTTCGACCCTTAATCCCCTTCCTAGACACTGATTTGGCAGGAGTCAAATTCCAACACCTTTCCCCCTTAGGATAATCTCCTAATTGAGTCCGAGATGCCCCTAGGGCCAACGTCTACTCATTTTTAGTTAGGTTTGGGTTAGTGAGTGAGGAGATTATTTGTGGGTTAAGGGAGGGTAATGACTTCCCCACCTTATCTTGTTTATAGGACAAGCCCTTAGATCAATTTAGTGCAGTGTATAAGAAAGCAACACTTAAGCAATGTAAATAATCCAAAAGTGTTCTTATACTAGATGCTATGCACACGTATCTTTGCTCCAGCACTCTTCAACAGTAAATAGAAATGTAATGAAATAGACACGTGCCTAAATGCAAAGTCTAAATCATTTTAGCATTTACAATCATCATTTTACTGTTGAGATTAGAAAGTAAATACAGTGAATCAAACAAGGAAATAAATGCTACAGATATTTAAATTGCGCAATTCAGCCAACCTGCAAAAAATACAGGTTAGTAGTTCACTCAATTTGCCATAGGACTGTAGCAAATCTGAGGGCTTCTTGGCTCTGCTTTCTTGAGCAGAGTCTAAGGCCACCTATGTGTCCACTGGAGCAAGAATTCCTTGTTGTTAAATCTATACAAAAAAAAGAAGAAAGTTAACAAAAAATGTAAACTTTATAGAGAATTACTTACCGTCCCTCCCCGGCAACGGCGCCAAAATTTTGATCGAGTCAAACCTGCACAAAAAAAAAAATACAGAAATTTAGAACAGTGTTAGGTCCTCAATTCTACCGTGTAGTCTAGGGCTAACGGGTCATGATCCATAGGGAGGGATAGCGATGGAAGCGTTATGTAAGTTTTTTGTTTTAATTTACCAAAATTAGTTAATACTTATCTTCTCAGTTTAGAAAATAAAAATGTTAAGTTAAGTTAACAAGAAGATGATAGATGAAGAGATGATGGTATCGTTGTTGTTTTATCTATAAAAGAAAGGAACCAAAAAGAGATAAAGAAAAGTGTGATGCAAAGATTAGAAATAAAAAGAAATAAAAGAAGAATATTTACCTCTACTATTGAACCATAAATGAAATTTACCTTAATATCGAGTAAATCAAAGTAGTAGAAAAGAATAAAGGAAAGAAAGGCTTTGGCGAGATTGAGCACTGTTGGAACCTATTTCGATGAAGACGTTTGTGAAGATCAATTCATTTGGAGCTCTTACACATGACGAATCAAGAGTCCGACAAGATCAAGATGTGCCAAGGAGAGTTGATAGAGTGTGGTTTGTAAAGTTGAAGTAGCATGTAAAAGCCTTGACACAAACACACACTTCATTGGTCCATTAGTCGACTTGAAGACCATTATAAGTTGACTAACCCATTGACTAGTCGACTTAACCCAAACCCAAGTCGACTAATACTGTGTCAAAAACAGACCCAACTCTCTGTTTGTTCTCTGGCATCAGACTTAGTCGACTAATCCAAGTCCCCTAGTCGACTAATCCCTAGTCAAGTCGACTAATTGTTAGTTGCAATCGACTTGAATCAGTTATTCTAAAACTGTCAATCCAACGTTTCATGACATAGTCGACTAATAGCCAAACATAGTCGACTAATAGAAGGAATTTTTCCTAGGTTAGTCGACTAACTCAAAAAGCAAGTCGACTAATAGGCTGTTCTGACTGTTGGACAGTTTCTGACTGTTGGTCTTTTGTGCAACTGTTTTCAACGTTCCTTTGATTCAAATTGCACCTAATAACTCCCTAACTAACCCTAGTCTTCAGCTATAAATAGGGAAGTTATACCAAAGGCCAATTACCAAGATTTTCCATCAGTTTTCCAAAAGTCAAAATCTGAAAATCTGAAAACTGTTTTCCTAACTTCAGTCTTCACCAAAAGCCAATTCCTATTGTGAAGTCTTCTGAAGTTTTGTTTCCTATACTGTACCTTGTCCACATACACATTTAGTATCAAGGCTATAGGAAAAGAGTTGTAATTCTCAAAGTGTTCATTGTACACGGGAGGCTTCTTGGTTGAAGAGGCAAGTTGTACAAGGTGACCATTGTACACGGGAGGCTTCTTGGTTGTAGAGGCAATTGTACAAAGGTAAAAGGTGTTCTCTTGGTGGAAGAGAAGGTGTACACATTTGGCGAAGGGGATTCGACAAGTGGTGTACATGTTGTATTGATTTTGGGTGGCAAAATCAAGGTTAAAGGAAAATCTCAAGCGGGTGGCTTGGGGACTGGATGTAGGTCACAAGGACCGAAGTAGGATAAATCTCTCTTGTTTGCGTTTGTGCATTTTCTGAGATTTGATTTCCTTTTTGCAAGTTACTTCTTTGATTAACGATTAATCCTTCTTGTTTTAGTGTTATGTTGACTTGTGTATTTTAGATCATTGTTGCCAACAGAGATAATTCCGCAATTAGTCCTTATCTCAATGATCCAACAATTGGTATCAGAGCGGGGGAGAGCCAAGTTCATCAACAGGCAACAACCATACCAATTCCTACATTTGGTATCAGAGCGAGGGTCATCAATCGGCATCTACATTCCTACTTCATCAACCGGAGTACACGCTCTGATCGTACATTTGATATCAGGGCGGATACAAGTCAACAACAAAGATGACAACGGAGTTTTCATCATCCCAATACAAAGAAGGTCATTCTACACAACGTCCACCGCTATTTGATGGAACCAACTACAACTATTGGAAGTGTAGAATGAAGATATACTTGCAGTCACTCAACTACGACCTTTGGAACATCGTAGAAGCATCATACACCAAGCCTACAACCAACTACAACGCTTGGAGTGAAGATCAAAAGAAGAACGCGAACCTGAACGCCAAAGCAATGAATGCTCTATTCTGTGCCCTAACCAAAGAAGAGTTCAACCGTGTTTCAACAGCAACTTATGCACATCAAATATGGCATACTCTTCAGGTAACACACGAAGGCACTAATAAAGTTAAGGAATCTAAAATATCTGTTCTTGTCCACAGGTTTGAGTTATTCAAAATGGAGGAGAATGAAACCATATCAGAGATGGTTACAAGATTTACCGACATCACCAATACATTAGCATCCCTTGGAAAGAACTACACCCAAGTTGAAAGAGTTCGAAAGATCCTTCGTGCACTCACACCAGAATGGGAGAAAAAGACAACCGCCATTGAAGAGGCGAATGATCTCTCAACTATGACATTAGAAAACCTAATCGGTAATCTAATGGCATATGAAGTGCAGTTAGAAGAAAGGAAGAAGGACGAACGACAACACCGTTCAAAGAAGAAAGAACTCGCCTTCCATGCATCTTCCGACACGGACAATGATGACGAAGAGGAGATGGCAATGCTCTCAAAGAAATTCAGGAAATTTCTAAAGCAAGGTAAATTCAAATGCTTTAATTGTGATAAATCAGGTCATATGAAGATGGATTGTCCTTTGCTTAAGAAGAAAGATAAGTACAAGAGTAAGAAGTTCAGAAAGAAGAAGAACTACAAAGCATCATCAGAATACAGTGATTCATCTTCATCTGATGAAGAGAAATCCACTGAACGTGTCAACCTATGTTACATGGCACTTGAAGATGATGAGGTATCATATTCTGAACTCTCTGATGCATTCCATGAATTATTTCTTGATCTGAAAAATGAAAAACTGAAAAATAAAGTTTTGTCAAAAGAAAATGAGAATCTTTTAAAGGAAAATTCATGTTATGCATTACAATGTTCATCTATAAATTCTCAACAACAAGATGAGTTTGAAAAATTCATATCATCTTTGAAAATTGAAAATGAGAAATTTATAAAAGAGAACATTTTTCTGAAAAAGGAAACTAAGTCTTTGAATGAAAGGATTTCTATATTGGATAAAGACATGTTAGTTTTCAAAAATAAATATGAAGATCTTTTGCAAAATGTGACTAAGTTTAATAAAGGAAAAAAAAATTTGAATGCTTTATTATCTTTTCAGAATTTGTCACATGATAATCATGGTATTGGTTTTACTGCAAAATCTTCATGTTATAATCATCCATATAGTTATTTTGTAAAAAGTAAGACTAAGAAAAGTAAGTTTATATGGATTCCAAAGAACTTAAATGTTTATGATAAAAATACATATATTGCTTCATACATGCATGATATATGTGATTCTTGCAATTATGTATATACTAACAGGTGGAAACCAAATTCTAAATGGATTTGGAGTCCTAAAGGTTAGATATGATCTTTTATATTTGGTACCAACTAACGTTTATCTTGCAGGTACCATATAAAAAATTTGATAAAGATCAACTATGTATATATGTACTAATATATTTGTTGCAGGGGGAGAACAAAATATTTCTCTATCTGTTATAACCCATTTCTGCAGGGGGAGGAAAAGATAACATATTTTCTGCAGGGGGAGGACTTGTGCACACAAAGCGTCGTCATCAAAAAGGGGAGAATGTTGGAACCTATTTCGATGAAGACGTTTATGAAGATCAATTCATTTGGAGCTCTTACACATGACGAATCAAGAGTCCGACATGATCAAGATGTGCCAAGGAGAGTTGATAGAGTGTGGTTTGTAAAGTTGAAGTAGCATGTAAAAGCCTTGACACAAACACACACTTCATTAGTCCATTAGTCGACTTGAAGACCATTATAAGTCGACTAACCCATTGACTAGTCGACTTAACCCAAACCCAAGTCGACTAATACTGTGTCAAAAACAGACCCAACTCTCTGTTTGTTCTCTGGCATCAAACTTAGTCGACTAATCCAAGTCCCCTAGTCGACTAATCCCTGGTAAAGTCGACTAATTGTTAGTTGCAGTCGACTTGAATCAGTTATTCTGAAACTGTCAATCCAACGTTTCATGACATAGTCGACTAATAGCCAAACATAGTCGACTAATAGAAGGAATTTTGCCTAGGTTAGTCGACTAACTCAAAAAGCAAGTCGACTAATAGGCTGTTCTGACTGTTGGACAGTTTCTGACTGTTGGTCTTTTGTGCAACTATTTTCAACGTTCCTTTGATTCAAATTGCACCTAATAACTCCCTAACTAACCCTAGTCTTCAGCTATAAATAGGAAAGTTATACCAAAGGCCAATTACCAAGATTTTCCATCAGTTTTCCAAAAGTCAAAATCTGAAAATCTGAAAACTGTTTTCCTAACTTCAGTCTTCACCAAAAGCCAATTCCTATTGTGAAGTCTTCTGAAGTTTTGTTTCCTATACTGTACCTTGTCCACATACACATTCAGTATCAAGGCTATAGGAAAAGAGTTGTAATTCTCAAAGTGTTCATTGTACACGGGAGGCTTCTTGGTTGAAGAGGCAAGTTGTACAAGGTGACCATTGTACACGGGAGGCTTCTTGGTTGTAGAGGCAGTTGTACAAAGGTAAAAGGTGTTCTCTTGGTGGAAGAGAAGGTATACACATTTGGCGAAGGGGATTCGACAAGTGGTGTACATGTTGTATTGATTTTGGGTGACAAAATCAAGGTTAAAGGAAATCTCAAGCGGGTGGCTTGGGGACTGGATGTAGGTCACAAGGACCGAACCAGGATAAATCTCTCTTGTTTGCGTTTGTGCATTTTCTGAGATTTGATTTCCTTTTTGCAAGTTACTTCTTCGATTAACGATTAATCCTTCTTGTTTTAGTGTTATGTTGACTTGTGTATTTTAGGTCATTGTTGCCAACAGAGATAATTCCGCAATTAGTCCTTATCTCAACGATCCAACAAGCACAACGAAGAAAAGTGGGAAACCTCCATTGATTGTCACCTTTAATATAAGCTTCTTGAAGAAAAGATTACAATAGTGTCACTCTACAATAACTCTTCTTCTCTTTTGATTATGTAACTCTCTCTAGCCTAAAAATAAAATAAAATAAATAAAATAAAAATTACATTGAAGAAGAAAAGAAAAACCTAAACTAAAGCTCTCTCTCTGAGATGGTGCTCCCCCTTCTTGCCTTTGGGATTGCAGGTATTTATAGAAGAAATGCAAAGGTTAGAGGAGTATGAAGATAGGAAAAGCTGGCTATTTCTGAATTTTAGTCATCCCTTATCTCCAAACTTAATTTGATGTGGATATTCAGTTCTGATCTGCAGTTTGTTAGCGTTTTGATTGCTGAATATCACTTATCTAGTGACATAATTAGAAATAGTGATCAACATAAGAGTTGTAGCTCTGTAAGAGCTCTTTCTGGATCATCTTAAATCATCAGATTTGAGATTCGGTAGAGAAAGTTATGATTCAAATACTGAAATATATCCAGTCAGAATCTGAGTCAAACTTACTTCATCTCATCCGATGATCTTCTCTCTATCCATTTATCTCTCTGTATTTGATAGTATCCTCGATTGATCTTTAGCTAACCAAAATGGATTTATAGAAATCTGAATTTTACTGGTTTCTATTTGGTGTTATCTTTCTAATTTGCTCTGATCTTCAGTTGAACATTTGCCTAACCCTTGATTTGTTCTAATTAGATCTGGGATCATCCTCAGCTAACCAAATAGATCCAGTTAAATATGATTTTAACTGGTATTTATTTGGTTTAATCCTCTTTCTCTTCATTATTATCTTCTACAAAATAGACATTTAAGACAAAGAAATTAGCAGATTTATTACACGATAAATGTTGGAGTGTAATGAAAAAAAATACAAAATATGTGTATGATCACATATTTTCGCATAAGAGCTTCAAAGGATCTATTGCAAAAGTGAGTTCCATTATCACTGATGATAGCACGAGGGGTTCCGAAGCGTGAAAAAATGTTCTCTTTCAAAAACGTTATGACAACTTTGTTATCATTAGTTTTACAAGGAATGGCTTCTACCCACTTGGACATATAATCCACAGCAACCAATATGGATTGGTTTCCAAATGAATTAGGAAATGGACCCATAAAGTCGATACCCCAAACTTCAAAGAGTTCTATTTCTAGAATTGGGTTGAGGCGCATCATATTTCGTTTTGAGATCCTTCCTACCATTTGGCATCTAGGGAACGTCTTGCAAAATTCATAGGCATCCTTGAACAAAGTGGGCCAATAGAACCCGCTTTGTAGCACTTTTTCAGTAGTCTTGCGGGGACCAAAGTGTCCACCGCATGAAAGTTCGTGACAAAAGGATAGAACACTCTTAACCTCCTCATCGGGAATGCATCTCCTAATAATTTGGTCAGAACAGTATTTAAAAAGATACGGTTCCTCCCAAAAGAAATACCGAATTTGGGAAAGAACTGGTATATATCGTTTTTGGACCAATGAGACGGAGTTTAGTTTGTGACTAAGTAATTCACTATATCAGCAAACCATGATTCCCTAGAGATAGCTAAGAGGTTTTCATCAGGAAAATCCTCATTTATGGGTAATTTGTTGCATGGAGAATTAGGGATTCGTGAGAGATGGTCAGCAACGACATTTTCTACGCCCTTTTTATCTCGAATCTCAATATCGAATTCTTGAAGAAGGAGGATCCAACGAATGAGTCGGGCCTAGGCATCCTTCTTCATCATGAGGTACCTAACCGCAGAATGATCGGTGAAAATGGTGATTTTGGACCCTAATAGATAGGGACGAAATTTCTATAAGGCAAACACTACGGCCAAGAATTCCTTCTCAGTCGTAGTATAGTTCAATTGAGCATCGTTGAGAGTCCTACTAGAGTAGTAAATCACATGCTGCTTGTTATCAATGCGTTGTCCTAGGACAGCGCCTATGACAAAATCGGAAGCATCGCATATGATTTCAAACGGCTTAGACCAATCCGGAGTAGATATGATTGGTGCAGAAATAAGCTCTCTCTCTTAAGCTTCTACCAAGAATTCATACATTCAGCATCGAAAGTGAAGGACACGTCCTTAGCTAACAGATTAGTCAAGCGTCTAGCAATTTTGCTAAAAACCTTGATAAATCTTCGGTAAAAACCAGCGTGTCCTAAAAAGGATCTAATGTCCTTAATGCATTTGGGCATGGGAAGCTTAGCAGTGACCTCAATTTTGGCTCTATTCACTTCAATTCCTTTCTTGGAGATTTCATGACCCAAGACAATTTCATATTTTACCATGAAGTGGCATTTCTTCCTGTTCAGTGTCAGATTTTTCTCAGCACAACGTTGGAGGACAAGTTCTAAATGGTGGAGACATTGAGTGAATGAATCACCGTAGATGGAGAAATCATCCATAAAGATCTCTAAGAATCATTCTACCATATCAGAGAAAAGACTCAACATGCAACGTTGAAACGTTACTGGGGTATTGCATAAACCGAAAGGCATTCGACGATAAGCAAATGTCCCAAATGGACATGTGAACGTAGTTTTTTCTTGGTCCTCAAGAGCAATAGGGATCTGGTTATACCCTGAGTAACCGTGTGATTGGTCGGTAATGTTACATATTTAATATCATATTTCCATACTTATTATAGAATAAAATTTGCATTGTTCTAATTAAATGCTTAATTTATTTGCAGGCCCATTCCTTAAGGAGATGAAGAGAAATAAGCCCAAAAGCCCACCAAAATTCTGAGTTAAATCAAAATTAATTCGAGCTCAGTAAATCAGGGCAAAATCAAGAGGTTGAAAACCGGTTGAGAAGAATCCTCTCAGAATCGATCGGTTGAAGCAAAGATCAAAGGCCATTTCGTCAAAATCCCGGACTCAAACGAGAAAACCAACTGAAGATAAAAGCAGAAGGGAAAACCAGGGAGACCCACCAACAGGGTGTGGCCACCTGGCCACACCCTGGCCGCTGAAACACGGCCAAAGCCGCGTTTCCGTGGCTTGGTTGTGGAGTTAGGGGGAGCGTCAGCTCCCCCGATCTCCCCGGGATCCAGTAGGTTGGGTTTTTGCCTATAAAAAGTCAGTATTTGCACTAAAAATGGAACGACCTGGCAGAGATAGGATTTAGCCTAGTTTTCATTTCTTGTAGTTTAGGTTTTTCTTTTCTTTTGATGTAATTTGTATGTAAGCTTAGGTTAGATGAAGATTAATGTAAGTAAGAGAGAGAGGCTTATGTTGAGAGTGACACCGATGTACCCTCCTCCTTTCTTCCATCGTTTCAAGCAATAAAAGGTAATATGTTTATGTTCTTCTTTACTTTCATTTTCTTTTTCTTCTTCCTACTTTACCTCTTTTGTTTTTGATGAGCTTGCAAGTGAATTCAGAAGCATAAGTATAACGATGTTGTGTGAGTGCCAACGATAGTTCATGAAGACGTTCTCCTCCTCAAGATCCGTATCACTTCATTCTTGCTTCGCTTGATGATATAATGCGAACGGGGACTGAGCTCGATCCTATGATCTATGCGTTGAACGCCTCCAAGCAAGGTAGAACATGCAAGGGTTCCAGGTAAGTCATCAACCAAACTAGGTGAGTACTTCTTTCATCTTCTTTCTTTTCTTTTATTTTTGTAAATTAAATCACCAGCACCATATCTTCCAAATCACTTCTTTCCCAACTCATTTGTACATAGTCGCTTTCTTTCCTATTTCTTTGTAAATAGTCATTCTCCATTCTTTTCCACTTTCTCATTCTACCATTTTCTCTCTAACCTTAACATAACTCGTTTTCATTTTCATTTCTTTAAAACAAAGAAGAACTTTCGTTTTGTCTTCAAAAAGATTTCAATAAGAAAAACTTTGAACGCTTCCATCGCAAACCCTCCTTGTGGATCACGACCCGCATAGCCACTTGCTATAGCGGTAAGAATTGAGCACTTGCACATCTTTATTCTTCGATCAAAAGTTTTGTATTTTTTGTGCAGGTAAAGCTTCAATTAAATTTTTTGCGCTATTGCCGGGGAGGGTAACGGTTTTTATTGAAATCTTATTTTTATTGAAAATTTTTTAGAACTAAAACGAATTTTCTTCTCTGTTGCAGGTTATAGGGCAAGCAAAGCAAGAAAATAAGATTGCAGTGACATATAAGTGGTATTGGGCTTCTGCTCTAGAAAGTAGAGACCAAGTGCCCTCTGATTTGCCGCGTTTTCTCGGCCAAAGCCGCGGATCCGCGGCAAAAAAGGAGTTGACTACTAAACAGGTTTTTTGCAGGGTTGCTTTCTTTGCAAAAACATAGCTGCTGCAATTCTTAATTCTTATATGCCATCACATAAGCCTGCTAATAAACCAACAGTAAAACGTTTGTTGAAAAAGTTAAAAAATTGATTAAACGTTTGCATTTTTAGGCACGTGTCTTTTCAATTCGTTTATTTTTACTGTTGAGGAGTGCTGGAGCAAGGTACGTTCGCATTGCATGTAGAATAGGACTCATCTCTTGGTTGATTTACATCGCTTTGAGTGAATCTTATTTATCTTGTACACTTGCACAAATTGATTTTAAGGGCACCACCCATTAACAAGATAAGGTGGGGATTTAATCACCTTTCTTGGCCCAAAATCAGATTCCAAGCACTCACTAACCCAAGCCTAACTAAAAATGAGTAGACGTTGGCCCTAGGGACATCTCGGACTCAATTAGGAGATTATCCTAAGGGGGAAAGGTGTTGGAATTTGACTCCTGCAAAATCAGTGTCTAGGAAAGGGATTAAGGGCCGAAAGCCCGAAGATTGGTGGTTATTTAATTAAGGAACGTCTTTGATGGAAAACCTCCCACCAATCTTGCCCTGACCTGGCTGATTAGCTTGTGGTCAAAGTCTGCATTATACCTCCCGTGGACGGTCTAACCAGTTAGGAGTCGTCTAGGTCATAGGTCTACCCTAACTTAGGTTAGAATTTTTTCTTTTTTGTTTGCTTATTTGTTTGTTTTTCTTTCTTTGTATTCTATTGTGTGATATGGCTTATAATAATAATTTTTTCAACTACAATAATAATCCATATTACACACCGACTTCATTTTCGGACATTACCAACCCGGCATATCATAACTTTAACCAACCTAGTGTGCCGGATTGGTCTTATCCGAATCAATATAACCCGTGTCCCCAATCTTATAACCATAATTTCCATAATGATTTCAACTCTTCACAGAGTCAGTGGGGATTCACCTCCCCCGAGCATAATTTTCAACCAACTTGTCCCTCTTATCCACCTAGTCCACAATATTTCCATGAATCATACTCAGTTCCACCTGTCCAATATAGAAAACCATCAATTTTGGAAAGGAGTATGCGTGAGTCCAAACAACAATTAAAAAATCTGATGGACACACAATTCCACCACCAATTCCAAGACAACATTTCATCTTTTCAACAAAACAATGAACCTATCAACTATGAAAAGATGCTTGAAGTCATGACTCAGGCTCAAAATGCTCGTAACCGTGACACAGATATGATTGTCCAATCTCTACGTTCTCACCGATTGGCCAGTTCTGATGTCACTAACCATTCTGTTAGAGCCGAAGAGTAATGTTGTTTTGGAAATCAAGATTCTATTTCAGAACAACTATCTGAACTTGCCCAAACTCTAAATTTTGAAAAAGATATTGACAGTTTGGCAAGTTATTCCTTTCCTGAAATAGAACTTGAGAATGAATATGATCCTGAACCCAACTTAGTGATTCAATCTACTTCCTGATTCAATAATGACTCCGGTGTCTTCACCTGATTTTAATCTTTTTCCCGAGTCAACATTGGATCCTGTGCCAATTCATCATGAAATTGAATCACCCATTTTTGATGATCATATTGAACTTGACCAATTTTACACTTTTGAAAATCCTATTGACAAATTGGCAAGTTCTCATTTTTATGAAATTGAACTCAATGAGAAATGTGACCTAGATTATCAAATCTGTGATCCAGTTCAAATTCTCGAATCAATATTGACTCCTGTTTTGTTACCAAACTTGAGTAATATTTTAGAGTTAGTTTTGATTCCCCCACCTATCATTCCTGAACTTGAATCACCAATATTAAGTCACATTCCATTGTTGGAAAATAAATGTGGACTTGAGTTTCACTTTCTTGACTTAGACCCACTTCTTGAACCAATCTCGACTCCTGAGCCTTTACTTGACTTAAGTCATCTTCCTGAGTCGGTATTAGTTCCTATACTTCCTGAGTCCAAGTCAATCATTCTATCATTTCATACTCCATTTTGGGACAAGTTGGTTGACAAATTTGACTCCGAAATTAATTATGGAATTTGAAAATTAGATGGGGTCAAATATTTAATAAAGATCCTTTATGGATTCATCATTTTAATGGGTTATATTAGTGAAACTTCTGGTGGATTCCTCCGAACCCAACGAAAAGTCGATTGGGCCGCATTTCGTGGACCAATCAGACCACCACCGGAACCACCACCTTAAGGTAACATTTTCCTTCCCTTTCGTCTTTTTCATGCATCTATGCATTAATTCATACATTGAGGATAATGCATGAGATAGGTGTGGGGGAGGGTCTAACATAACTTATTTTTTTTCTTTTTATTAAAAAAAATTATTAACATTTTCTTTACTTTTAAAAACTTTTTGAAAATAGAAACAATACTTTGACATATTTTTTGTAAGAAATTAAGTTAATTTTAAGGAATAGGAAAATCCAAATTAGGATTTCTTATACTTGGTCAAAATAAGATTATTTGTTTGATTTTTAGGGTTAGAAAGAAAATTTGTCAAAGTAATTTAGTCTTGATCTTTAATCATGCCTTATAAAAAAAAAAAAAGAAAGAAAAAATAAACAAATCTAATTATTGATTAGCTAGGTGCTTTGGCCTAAGCAAGCCTTAGTATTTATGCGAAAGATGATTAGATAAGTTTGAAGAAAAAAATATATATAAAAATTCTCTGATTAAGCATGGTATTTGTGCCTAATAAAGCATAAGTATTTGTTGGCCCAAAGGCCTTCCACCCTAGTTTTGATGATGATTAGCTCATGTAGTTATGTTTACTAATAATCTTGTGATTTTAAGTTTCAGATCATTATCAAGATATTAGTTGGTGATTAGCTTCAACAAAGGTGTTTAGAAGCTTTTCATGGTGATTCCAGGGCCAAAGCTTCATGATCACACATTGCCTAGCCCATGGATGGAGTTTTGGACCAAGTCGCCTTGAAGATGAAGATCGTCAAGAAGACTTAGGTATCCATAGTTTAGATAGTGTGTTTAAATCCATTTTGTAAAGCTTAGTATAGTTGATATGCTCAAGTGCACAATACATACACGTTTCATATTTTGGATTTGGTTTTCATGAATAGTAGATCAAAACAAGTTTAAATAGTTTATATGTATAATAGATGTATTCTAGTTATACATACATGCTTAAACATCTTAAACAAACTTATTTTGACTTTCCTATTCATGTATTGAAAAATCAATTTTGATAAAAATACAAGTTTTGTTTTTGATAAAATTTGCAAAACTCAAAAATGAATTGATATGATTGATATATGTCTTGAAATTTTTATCACAAGTTTGTGTTTCAATATAAAATGATAAAACTATTTTTGGGTATTTTTACAAGACTTAAAAGATTTTTAGAAAAATATTTTACACTATTTTTCTGATCCAGATTTCTGTTCCAGGCTTCAACCAGTCGACTAGTCAAACTGACCTAGTCGACTTGGGTGAAGTCGGTCGACCGGGCCGGTCGACCGACGTGCACAGATCTGTGCACGTTTGGCAGACATTGGACGGTCGATGATCGTGGGCGGAACTAGCACTCAAAAGTGTGTATTTATGAAATCAAATGAAAAGCTCGAATGTGCTAATGTACCCTCGATACTTCCGTTATAGTATTGGCTCAACGGGTCGTATCCACAGGGAAGGGAGGCGATAGAAGCATTAACAGTCTCTAGTCACGTCAGTTGTTAACAATTCTTCTTTGTTAAAAGAATGAAAAAGAATGAAAGGAAAAGAAAAGAAAAACAAGCATGTGGTAGGTGAAGAAGGCGATGAAAACGTCGATAAGAAAAACAAAAGAGAAGTGGTTTGGAAACCAAATAAAGAAAGAAGATGGAACAAAGTTGAACTAAGAGGATGGTGAAAACAACGAAGAAAATGATAGAAAGAATTTTGGAAAATGATTTCTAAAACAAACTAAAAGAAAACTCATGGCTACTAACTACTAAATGCTCCACTAACCATGCTAACCTCTTCGAGATAGTTATCTCACATTTTGATCCTTGGCCATCACAATCCTTGGCTTCAAAGAGACAATACAAAGCATGGCTCATGGATGGTTCATAACAATCAAAACATTGCATCAAGAACAAGCTAATACAAGCATCACTCATTACACTACTAGCATGAAATAAAAGAGCATGAAATAAAAGAGAGTTAGCTTGGTTAGCAAGTTAGCAAGTTAGATGTTAGAACCCATCATCTTTGGCCATCAATGGCTCTTGCAAGAACAAGGCCTTGTAGAGGCAACCCGATTCATGTGGATTATCAAGTAAGTGGTTAGATGGTTAGTGGTTAGTAGTTAGATTGCCATGAGAAGAAAAACTAGCAAGAAATCATGTTAGAAGGTGAAGGAGATTACAATGGAGGAGAAAGGAAGCACCTTTACATAGAGTGTCACTCTCTATTACATTAATCCCTCTCAATCTCTCTCTCTATGAATCACTCAGCCCTACTACAATGATCTAAAAAGAAAAGAAATACAAGAAATGAAGAACACTCACCTACACTACACTAAAATCTGCACCTACTCCTAAAAACGAAGACTGCCTGCGTTTTGGCTCTCTGCAGGGCTATTTATAGGGCTCAGAAGGATCCAGAAGACGAGACGGGGCCACGCGTCAAAAATCGACGCGTGGCTCCATAGCTTTGCCGCAGAAACGCGGCTATTGCCGCGTTTCCGCGGCAATACCAGGGAGAGAGCTCCCTGGTTTTGGTCCACAGGTTCGTCTGGCTTCTAGCTGCTTCCAGGTATATTCTCTTTCGGGTGATTTCGTCCGCAGATTCGTCTGATGTGCGCACAAGGCTAGGTTCAATGTATCTTCTAGATAATCCCTTTCTTGGCCTCCAAGTAATGCGGATTTAATTACCCTTAATTGGGTTTAATTAAGCTCTTATTACACCTTTTCCCTTGGACTTTGGATCTACCTGCAATTAAGACCAAAACACGATTTAGACGACAATTTATTCATAAATCGGTGAGAGAATGCGACATAAAAATGCAGAATTGTAGACTAATCAGTCGACCGTCTGGGTCGACCGGGTCTGAGAGCAGAGCTCTCTGTTTGTTTGGGTCGACCGTGCCGGTCGACCGTGGTTGCCCAACGGTCACATTTCTGACCGTTGGCAGTCGACCGGGCCGGTCGACCGGTAGCCTGTTAGGCTGCCACATCAGCCTAACGGCTAGTTTTCTGTTTGGACTTTAAATACCCCAACTCTTGGGAGAAAAGATTTTTAGAGCTAAAAATTCCTGACTTCTTTAGTATTTTAAAACAAGTTTTGAAAAGAGTTTTTGGGCTTTAAACTTCTCATCTTTATTGTTTTGAGTTTTTGGAAAATCAAAGAAAACTAGGTTTTGGGAGATTGTATTGATTTTCATTTTGCTATCATTTACAAGAGATTTCCCTAGTAGTTTTTCTTTGTTGCTTGTTTCCAAAACACCTTGTTTTCCACTTGAGCTATCACCTATCCTATTCTATTAGGATCATTTGTTTTGTGAAAAAGAGAAAGGAAAGAGAGATTGTTTGTGGTTGAAAGAAACCACTTATTGTAAACACCCTTGCTCTTGTTGTATCCCTCTTCGGTAGAGGTGATCGGGTGATTGGTTTGCTCCCTCTAGTGAGAGGTGGAGTTTGGTTTGTAAACCCTCTTCGGTAGAGGTGTTGTGGTTGTATTGGCTACGGGCCTACCCCTCGGTTGTGAGGCGGTGTTTGAGAGAGGAGTTCGGTACTCCCTTGTTGTACAAATCCTTCTCGGTGAAGGTTCCCTCGGTGGGAGTCCTCGGTGGACGTTATAGTGGATTGGAAATCCTACACGGTGGTGTAGGCGGGGATGTAGAGCTAGGGGCTCGAACCTCGAAACATATCATTGTGTTTGCGTTTGATCCACTTGTCTCTAAACTCTCTCTCTTTATTTTGTGCAAAGCATCATATTTCATTCACATCATACATATCATATTTGCTTGTGTATTGCCTTGCATCTTTCATATTGCTCATCCTTATATGCTTGGTTGTTTGTGTGTGCCTCACTTGTACTTAATCAATAAGAGCTTCACATAGCACCTCAACCCATTCAAGGGGAATCAAGAGGAGTTAGTCCAGAGCCCTTCACGGGGAATTCGGCTACACTTGTTGATTGTACTAAGTGTATTTGCAAATTTGCATTAGCTTCCGCATTTAGCGCATTTAGTTCCTAGATTAGCACTTACACCTATTCACCCCCCCTCTAGGTGTTTTTCAGTTGGTATCAGAGCTAGTGCTCCTGATACTTAGGCTTAACATCCTAGGAGTGAGATCCATTTGTTTGCTAATCTTTTTTGCATTTGCTTGTTTGCACACATATAATTTACATCCATGGACTTCATGACCCCACCTAGTTTTGACCCTTCCAACATTCTTGTTTGGAAGACTAGGATGTCCATTTACCTTCAAACCCTAGGTTATAAGGTTCACCTTGCCATTACCAAGGAATCCTTCCTTAGTGATAGCAAGCATATAGAGGCCAATGCACAAGCCCTTGAGGCCATTAGAAGCACACTTCCTAAAGATTATCTTATGCGTGTTTCTAACATTGATTCCGCCTTTGTAGTGTGGAATATCTTGACAACCACCACCACCTCCAAGCTTCAATTTCCAATCCAACCGGAGGAAGAATCTAGTGGAGATGAATCCGAGCCGCAACAATGCCATATGATCCAAGGGAATGACTCCCTTGAGGTACACTCGGAAACTCAACTAGATAGTTTTGACTCTAGTTCTTCATGTGATGATTATATTGATCCCCATGCTTTGAATGAAGAACTTTCTATTGTGTGTGAAAAATTCTATTAAGAAAAGTCTAGGAATTGAAAAAGAAAATAAAAATTTGCATTCTAGACTTGACATTATTTTGCAAGAGAAAGATGAGATTTTGGATGAAAGGGATTCATTAAAATCTCAACTTGAACTTGTTTTAAATGAAAATAAAATTTTGAAAAATAAAAATGATTGTGATGATTTGTTGAAGAAAAATGAGTTTTTATCCTCTAAATTAGATTTTGTTTTAAATAGTAATGATTCTTTGGAAAGAGAAATAGATTTTATTACAAAAGAATTAGATATTTGTTTAAATAAAAATAAATCTTTGAAAAATGATTTGGATTCTCATGTTTGCCATGCTAGGGTAGTTTCACACACTTCACCTATTACTTGCCACACTTCTTCTTCTAAGATTAATGATGATATTTGTTTGCTTAAGAAGAAGGTTGATTGTTTGGGTTCCACTATGAGCCAATGTGCCATGAACCACTCACGTTTGGAAACCTTGGTTCGAAAGAAACAAGTTCCATCCTTTTTGCATGCACACCCTCCACGGCATACACATGCTCCTCACGGACACCATCACATGTATGCTCATATGTACACTTGTACACATTGTGGACGTATGGGCCACCTTGCTAAATTTTGCTTTGATAGATTACATAATGTAAATTTAGCAAATAAGTTTGTTTGGGTTAGAGAAGGTACTAACCCCCATGGACCCAAGAAGATATGGGTACCAAAGACCACCCCTTCTATTTTTAATGTAGGTGTGGGCTCTCACATGACGTGAGAGTAGCGGTACCTTAGAGTGGATGCGTTCCGTACTTAAAGGAAATCAATTGGATGCATCACTTTTAAGGAAAGATTTGGTGGAGAGGACCACCATATTTTGGAGCCAAGAAGAGTTGCCTTCTAGGTTTTGGTAACAATTCCTAACTCCTATTTATTGTTTACATGCTTTTAATATTCATTTTTTATAGCATGTTTCATTGTTTGGTGATTATTATGATAATGCCATGCTTATTAGATCCTTGACATGCATGTATAGTATTTTGAGACACCCATGTTTATATGGACCCATATTTTGTGTTCTCACTGTTTGTTTTAGCTATCATGTTTATCATAGGTTTAATAACATGTGAATTTGCATAATAATCATGTTTAAGTTTATCATGTTGATTTTTTATCGTGTTTTATGCTTCATGTGTTGATTACATGTTTAGATGTTAGTTTTCATTAAGACTAGGTATATATTCGTGCATATAGTGGGCCACAAATAAATCTATATATGTTTGTGCTTGATTGCGTATTTGAACCCATTAGATGTGCTAGTATAGTCTAGTTTTGATGATTCATACATTTTAAACTTGTATTCCTATTTGTGTATTTGTTTTATGATTATGAGTTTTCATTTCATGTATATGTGTAATTTTGCCAAACTTTAAGATATACATGTATACCCTTGAGTCATTTGCCTTTCATGCAAATCCATATATGGACTCAATTGTGTTTAGGGATATGTATATATACTTCATGTTTGACAATTCATACATATACCTTGAAATGAAAATTGTTTTAATGAAAATTTAGTTTTTCCTGATTTCATGTTTATTCGTATATGTCTATTTTATCCAAATTATTGTTATACATATACATCCTTTTGAGCCACGTGCCTTCATGCATATATCTTTGTGGACTCGTTGTGTTTAGATATGTATGTATACTTTAATTTGTATAGGACATACATATACCTTGAAGATTAAATAATTTAGATGATTTTGATGTTTTTCATGTTTTTCATTGTTTCAAGGAATTTGAGCTTAATTGGATATTTCATAATGCCATGTCACACATTACTTGTACACTCACCATTTTTAAAATATTTCTCATGAGTATGTTTTCATGAGCATGTATGGACTTTATTGAATAATGAGTATTTTTAAGTATTATGTGATTTACATGTGTTTTATGAAAAATTATTTTGTTTTATTCCTTACTTGAAGGATTTCGTACTCAAACTTTCTATTTATAACTAGTTACGGTATTCTTCATTTTGGTAGAGTTTTTCAAACAAAACTTATTTTTCAAATCTATTTTTGAAAACCCTACCCTTTATGGAGGATGGATGGGAGATCATGTTCAAGTATGCTTTAAAGTGAAAATCATTTAAAACTTGAACCATGATTGGGAGGTATAGTAATATGATGTATACACTTGAACTTATTGTTATGTCAATTGGTATCATTAAACTCTTTCAATTGGTATCATATTGATCTTTTTATATACTCATATGTTTATTGTGAAAAACACCTAGAGGGGGGGGTGAATAGGTGTAAGTGCTAATCTAAGAAACTAAATGCAAACTAAGTGCGCTAAATGCGGAAGCTAATGCAAATTATGCATAAACTAATACAATACAACAAGTGTAGCCGAATTCCCCTTGCGAGGCTCTGGACTAACTCCCCTTGATTCCCCTTGAAATGGGTTGAGGTGCTATGTGAAGCTCTTGTTGGATGAGTATAAGTTAGGCACACACACACAAGCAATCCAAGCAATATAAAATACACACAATCAAGCCAAGCATATAAGAATGAATAGCAATATGAATAAATGCAAGGCAATATGAAATATGCACAACACAAGCAAATATGATATGATATGAATATGATGCTTTGCACAAATATAAGAGAGAGAGTTAGAGAGACAATGGATCAATACGCAAACACCAAGATTTGTTTCGAGGTTCGAGCACCTTGCTCTACATCCCCGCCTACACCACCGTGTAGGATTTCCCAATCCACTATAAGGAGTACCTAACTCCTCTCTCAACTTACAAAGCCACCGAGGCTACAACAACCACAATCCACAACACCTCTACCGAAGAGGCTCACAACCAACACTATCACCTCACACTTGAGGGATACAACTCAATCACCCGATCACCTCTACCGAAGAGGGATTCACAAATAAAAGGATGTTTACAACAAAGAGGTTTACAACAAACAACCTCAAACTCTTCTCTTTCTTTTTCTCTTTTCTTTTTCCACAAAAAGAAGATCCTAATAGTTTAGGATAGATGATATAGCTCAAGTGTGAAATCAAAGTGTTTTTGGAAACAAGCAACAAAGAAAAACTACTTGGGAAATCACTTGTATATGATAGAAAATGAATTACCAAATCAAAATCCCAAAACCTAGTTTTCTTTGATTTTCCAAAACCCAAAACAAATAAAGATGAGAAGTTTTTGCACTTAAAACTCTTTTGAAAACTCTTTTAAACACTTCAGAAAACTGGTAATTTTTCTCTTAAAAAACTTAGCCAAAATCCCCAAAGAGATGGGGTTTATATAGCCCCTATACAAAACTAGCCGTTAGGCTGAGTTGGCAGTCTGACAGACTGCCGGTCGACCGGTCCGGTCGACCGCCAACGGTCAAAAATGTGACCGTTGGGCAATAGCGGTCGACCGGCCCGGTCGACCGAAACATCCTGAGAGCAGAACTCTCATCTCGGTCGACCGGCCCGGTCGACCGTTCCAGAGACACCAAAACGTGCACAGACTTGTGCACATCGGTCGACCGTCCCGGTCGACCGGCCTATGGTGCGGTCGACCGGTCCGGTCGACCGACTTGGCCTGTCAGCCAGTCCTCAGTTCTGCACAGATACGGGATTTGAAAATAGGTCTTTTCACTCAATAAAAATCCCATAAATTCACAGTAAATCTAAAAAATAGTTTTAATCACAATAAAAACTATTTTTCTAAAAATATGTTTTTCTAAAACTTGTTTTATCATTTTACTTTGATAACCAAACTTGTGATAAAAATTTCAAGACATATATCAATCATATCAATTCATTTTTGTGTCTTGCCAATTTTATCAAAACAAAACTTGTATTTTATCAAACTAGAATTTTCCAAACATGAATAGGATAGTCAAAATAAGTTTGTCTAGCAAGTTTAAAGCATGTATGTATATCTAGAACATATCTAATATACATAGGTATAAGGTAAACTTGTTTTGATCTATTATTCATGAAAACCAAAAACCAAATCATGAAACGTGTGTGTTTTGTGCACTTGAGCATATCAACTAAACTAAGCTTTACAAATATGGATCTAAAACACAAACTCTAAACTAGATACCTAAGTCTTTTTGACGATCTTCATCTCCAAGTAGACTCGGTCCAAACTCCGTGATTCTCCAAGTGCAAAGGTATGATCTTTAAGCTTTGGCACCGGAATCATCATGAATAGCTTCTAATCATCTTGTTGAAGCTAATCACCAACCTAATATCTTGTTAATGATCTGAAACTTAGAAACACAAGAATATTAGTAAACATAACTACATGAGTTGATCATCATCAAAACTAGAGTGGAAGGCCATTGGGCCAACATATTGTGTATGTATATTTTCAATTGGTATCATCTATTGGTGATTGGTACTCATTCTATTTCATACACATATACTTGTTTTATTTGTGCTCAAGATATAAATTTTCACAAATCTTGTTTATGCTAGAGCTTGAGCTTCACTTTATTTCAATTGTTTAATTTTTCAATTGGTATCTTATTTCAAGCCTACGCATAGTTTTTGTTGGTATTTCATAAAGGGGGAGAAAAGTCGATTTTCATATTTCAATTGGTATTTGTATTTCCACTCCCTTACTTTATGATAGAAAATAGTCATTTCAATTGTTTATTTGGCTTAAAAAAAATACTATCTTTTGATATCAAGATGTCTTGTGTTTTAAATTGGTATCTAAAAATTTTGTTTAAAGTAAAATACAAAAGTTTTAATTTATATTGACTATATGTAAGGAGAGCTTAACATCTCTTCTACATATAGATTCATGATGAGTGTATCTTGTATTGAAGAGCTTAACATCTCTTCTTTATGTGGTACAGGTGTGTAGGGGGAGCTTCACATCTCTTCTTATGCATTACATAATGTGTGTTATGTGAATTAGGGCTTAACATCCCTCCTTCATGTAATGCATATGTGTAAGGAAGCTAACTTAGCGTCTTCCTCTTCATGAATGTATATAACATATAACATTTATTGATCTTTATTTATTTTCAATTGATATCAAGATGCTTCATTGACATATTTTTCTATTGATATCATGTTGTTTAAAGTCACCCCTTATTGACCTTGTTTTTGTTTTTAGACAAAAAGGGGGAGAACATTGTTTTATTGTTTTGATTGACAAAAAGGGGGAGAAAGATTTTTTACCCCTCATTTATTGTTTTGATTGTTTACCCCTTTGTTGATGATTGACAAAAATGGGGAGAAAGATTTTGAGTTTTGAGTTTGATATATGCATATTTATGTTTTTGCATATATTAAGTTTTATTGGTATTTAGAGCATCTAGTGTTTTTGTTAATGTTTTATTAATTTAATTGGTATCTGAGCTTCTAGAATATGTTTATGTGTTTTATGCATGTTGATGCATACATGTTTATGTACATTCATTGCATATCTTTTGTTTATTTGTTTATGCATGAGTTAAGGGGAGCTTCTTTGAAGCTTAACTTTAATCCATGCATATATAACTCCATGAGTTTTGTCATCATCAAAAAGGGGGAGATTGTTGGCCCAAAGGCCTTCCACCCTAGTTTTGATGATGATTAACTCATGTAGTTATGTTTACTAATAATCTTGTGATTTTAAGTTTCAGATCATTAGCAAGATATTAGTTGGTGATTATCTTCAACAAAGGTGTTTAGAAGCTTTTCATGGTGATTCCAGGGCCAAAGCTTCATGATCACACATTGCCTAGCCCATGGATGGAGTTTTGGACCAAGTCGCCTTGAAGATGAAGATCGTCAAGAGGGCTTAGGTATCCATAATTTAGATAGTGTGTTTAGATCCATTTTGTAAAGCTTAGTATAGTTGATATGCTCAAGTACACAATACACACACGTTTCATGTTTTGGATTTGGTTTTCATGAATAGTAGATCAAAACAAGTTTAAATAGTTTATATGTATAATAGATGTATTCTAGTTATACATACATGCTTAAACATCTTAAACAAACTTATTTTGACTTTCCTATTCATGTATTGAAAAATCAAGTTTGATAAAATACAAGTTTTGTTTTTGATAAAATTTGCAAGACTCAAAAATGAATTGATATGATTGATATATGTCTTGAAATTTTTATCACAAGTTTGTGTTTCAATATAAAATGATAAAACTATTTTTGGGTATTTTTACAAGACTTAAAAGATTTTTAGAAAAATATTTTACACTGTTTTTCTGATCCAGATTTCTGTTCCAGGCTTCAACCAGTCGACTAGTCAAACTGACCTAGTCGACTTGGGTGAAGTCGGTCGACCGGGCCGGTCGACCGACGTGCACAGATCTGTGCACGTTTGGCAGACATTGGACGGTCGACCGTCCGGGTCGACCGGGTCTGAGAGCAGAGCTCTCTGTTTGTTTGGGTCGATCGTGCCGGTCGACCGTGGTTGCCCAACGGTCACATTTCTGACCGTTGGCGGTCGACCGGGCCGGTTGATTGGTAGTGAAAAATGCATAATTGTCATCATATTTACTATCACATTTTCACATTTATTCATATAATGATGCACATTTATTAATATTTTGTTATTTAATGTGTGCAGGCCTTGAGTTCTGAATTAAATAAAGAATTAAAGCTTAATGAAGCCCAAAAGCCCAGATCCAAGCCCAAAGTCCAAGCCCAAGTGCAAAAGTGCAATTACAAGAAGTCAAAGTGCAAATACAAGATGTAAATATTGCAATCACTACAAAGAGGAAAAGGATAGAATTCTATCCAATCCTAAATGCTTGGTGGATGAAGATAAATACATGTGCAAGGATGAAATTCATTTTTGAAGGAAATTGGATAAAGGGTAACTTGATTTCTAAGTTATCTCGAAAATCCAATATGAAGAGTCAGGATCCAGCATCCAGAAGCATATACCCAGATGGACGGACCAGGGGAGGCCACGCGCCAAAGCGCGTGGTCAGCCGCCACTACCAGTTTTCGTGGAGGAGTTTATCCGGGACTCTATCGCCTTATAAATATCCCTGCAGGCGCAGCAGAGAGGGCATCCAGAGAGAAATTAGGGTTTTTCTTTAGCTTTTCTAAAATTCTGCAAAGTTGTACTTTTATTTCAAAGGCATTGTGGAAGGAGGAGCTTGTATTTGATGACATCTATTCGAATAAAGGTTACCTCTTTTGCATATTTAATTCTTGTCAAGTTTATTTCTCTGTGATCTATTGTTTCGGTTTTTAATCTGCGATCTCTTGTTTTCATTTCTTCTTCTTTGACAATTTTTCTAATTAAGAAATAAAAAAATAAAAAAGAAAATTATAAAAAAAATGATGTCTAACTAATTCCTTGTGTGGTTTGCTGATCTCTTAAGCAACCCTAGGGCAAGTTAGGATTTGAATCGATTGATGACTAGTTTTTAGAAACCCTAGGACTAAAGATTATTTTTCTTGAAGATTAAACTGATAATTAGATTTCCTAAAATAGGTTGCACATTTAAATAACTCTTCATGACTTCATACTTAAGAACTAGGACAGCCTAAATTTAAGATTAATCTTTTCTTAAGCTGTACTTAGATGTTAGGATGAAACATTGTTTAGTCTTTGATAATGCAACTTAAGTAGAATCTAGTATCATCTTTTCTTACTTGAATCATTCTTAATAACCTAGGGTAAATCACATATATCTCAAGATTAAATTCAACATCTAAAGACTTGCATGGTGGGTTGTGGTAGTAGATCAGTAAAACCATACTTCTTTGCTCATATACACTTCAAATCTAATCCCTCTTTTGTTTTATTTGAAGCATACAGAGAAGTCAGCCGAAAAGCTTGCATCGCATCCTTCCCTGAGGATCACGACCCGCATAGCCACTGCTACCGCGGATTCGCATTAAGCACTTGCACACCTTTATTTCTAAATCTAAAATTTTTTATTCTTGTGTGCAGGTAAAATCTCAATCAAAATTTGGCGCCGTTGCCGGGGAGGGACGGTAAGTTTTTCTCTAAAATAAAAAAAAATTATTAACTAATTCTTTTATTCTTTTCTGTTTGCAGGTTTGGAGAACAGAAAAACAGCCGCAGAAGTGGACATATAGCAACTCTGTGCCTCTGCCCTCGAAGGCAGAGCAGCAGAGCCTGTTACTTTGCCGCGCAAACGCGGCAATAGCCGCGGTTCCGCGGCAGTAGCAGTGAACTACTGATCAATTTTTCTGCAGGTTGCTGAAAATTGTAATATCTGTCTACTGCTCTGTTAAACTTTGTTCTGTGATAACCCTGCTTACTGCTAATTAATCAACAGTAAAATACTTGTTGTTAAAGATAAAAATTGATTAGACGTTTGCATATTAGGCACGTGTCTTTTCAATTCCTTTATTTTTACTGTTGAAGAGTGCTGGAGCAAGGTACGTTCGTATTGCATGTAGAATAGGACTCATCTCTTGGTTGATGCTTTGAGTGAATCTTATTTACATATTTTGTACACTTGCACAAATTTATTTTAAGGGCATAACCCATTAACAAGATAAGGTGGGGATTTCATCACCCTTCCTTAGCCCAAAAATCATATCCCAAGCACTCACTAACCCAAGCATAACTTAAAATTAGTAGACGTTGGCCCTAGGGACATCTCGGACTCAATTAGGAGATTATCCTAAGGGGGAACAGTGCTAGAAGTTGACTCCTGCCAAATCAGTGTCTAGGAAGGGGATTGAGGGCCGAAAGCCCGAAGATTGGTGGTTATTTAATTAAGGAACGTCTCTGACGGAAAACCTCCCACCACTCTTGCCCTGACCTAGCTGATTAACTTGTGGTCAAAGTCTGCACCCTACCTCCCGTGGACAGTCTAACTAGTTAGGAGTCGTCTAGGTCATAGGTCTACCCTAACTTAGGTTAGAATTTTTTCTTTTTTGTTTGTTTATTTGTTTGTTTTCTTTTTCTTTGTTGTGTTGGTGTGATATGGCATATAATAATAAATTTTCCAATTTTAATCCATATTACACACCTAACTATTTTTCGGATATTACCAACCCGGCATATCACAACTTTGACCAACCTAGTGTGCCGAAATGGTCTTATCCGAATGAATATAACCCATACCCCACATCTTATAACTATAATTTCCATAATAATTTTAACTCTTCATAGAGTTCATGGGGTTTCGATTCCCCCGAGTCCAATTTTCAACCGACTTGTCCTCTGTCTCCACCTTGTCCACAATATTCCCAAGAGTCATACTCTGATCCACCCATTCAGAATAGAATACCATCTATCGGGGAAATGATAAGTATGCATGAGTCCAAGCAACAATTACCATCTATCGCAGACATGATAATGCGTGAGTCCACCAACTCACAACTTCATCATGATTACACGTCCTCTTTTCAAGTCCAATCACAACATGATGCACCTATCTACTATGAAAGGATGCTTGCAGCCATGACTCAGGCTAGATTAGCCCGTGATCATGACATAGATATGATGGTTCAATCTTTACGTTCTCACCATTCGGCCATCTCTGATATCACTAACTACTCTCGTAGAGCCGACGAACCAAGTTGCTTTGGACAACAAGATTCTACTTCAGTGCCATCATTTGAACTTGCCGAAACTCCAACTTTTGATAGTTTGGCAAGTTCTTCCTTTCCTGAAATAGAACTTGAGCATGAATATGATCATGATCTCCCACTTGATGATTCAATTTTACTTCCTGATTCAATAATGACTTCGGTGTCTCCACCTGATTTTACTTTTTCTGAGTCAACATTGGATCCTGTGCCAATTTATTATGAAATTGAGTCACCCATTTTTGATGATCACATTGAACTTGACCAATTGTGCAATTTTGAAAGTCCTATGGATAAATTGGCAAGTTCTGATTTTTATATCATTGAACCCAATGAGATATGTGACCTAGATTCTCCAATCTATGATCAAGTTCAAATTCCTGAATCATTATTGACTCCTGTTTTGTTACCCGACTTAGGTAATATTTTAGAGTCAGTTTTGATTCCCACACCTATCATTCCTGAACTTGAATCACCAACATTGAGTCATATTCCATTGTGGGAAGATGATTGTGGACTTGAGCTTCAACTTATTAATTTGGACCGACTTCCTGAACCTAGCCCGACTCCTGAACCTTTACTTGATTTGAGTTTCTTTCCTGAGTCGGTATTCGTTCCCGTACCCATGACGTCCAAGTCAATAATTCCATCTTTTCATACTCCATTTTGGGACAAGGAGGTTGACACAATTGACTCTGAAATTTATTATGAAATTTGGAAATTTGATGGGGTGAAAATTTTAAAAAATGATCACACATACATTTTCGTGGGTTATACAAGAAAATTTTTTGGTGGGTTCCTCCATGAAATACTACGTTATCTTGTTTGGGCCGCATTTCGTGGACCAATTAGACCACCACCGGAACCACCACCTTAAGGTAACTTCTGCCTTCCCTTGTTCTTTTTCATGCATATATGCATTCATTCATACATTGAGGACAATGCATGAGATTAGTGTGGGGGTGGGCTTTACTAACATACTAACATAGGTAAAAACTAACAAAAATCTGCTAATAAAAAAATCTGAAAAAAAAATTTATAAAAAGGACAATATTTTTACTTATCTTTTGAAAGAAATCTAAGTTAATCGTAAGAATTAGGAAAATCATGAATAGGATTTCTAAAAACTTGGTCAAAATAAATAAATTGTTTAAATTTTAGGTATAGGAGGAGAAATTGAATAATTAGTTAGTCTTGATTTTTACCTTAATGAAATTTGCATACCTAATGCATATCTAGGATTCTAAGACGAAGACCTTTGTGCCTCATATATATATAAAAAAATAAAAAATAATTTCACCAATTAAGCTGGATACATGTGCCTCAAGAAGCATAAGTATTCACGCCTAAAGGTAAGTTCTAAATAAAATAAAGTCCTTAGTTTTGTGGCCTAGTTCATTCGAATTTGAGTTCGCGGAGTGTTTTCTCACCTAGTGCCCTAAAGCCGACCGGTTTGGGAGCCACCGACTTTAAGTTCGCTACATGGGTGGATTAGAAAGCCTAAGAAAACTGAGAAATATTATACATGTATTAACACATCTATTAGTCAATTAGTTAGGTATGAAGGCCTCAAGAAGCCTTGATACTTACACGAAAGAAAATTAGATGAGTTATACATGCCAAAAAAAAAAATTAACACATCTATTAGTCAATTAGGTATGAGGGCCTCAAGAAGCCTTGATACTTATACAAAAGAAAATTAGATGATGTTATAAAAATAATAAAGAGGCATGAGCGTCCAAGTTAAGGAATTCCTAGTAAAAATTCATAAGGATGCATATGATTTTTGGTAACGAAAAAGATTATATTAAAAGTTCAATTTTGACCCTTACCTAAAATGGATAACAATTTTCTATATAAAGACTAAGTTTGAAGAATGAATAAAAATGATAATCCTAAAACTTATAGACTACTTAGTCTCTTCAAATATAATTCAAATATTTACCATTTTATGGATTTTGTAGGTGCAATCTGCTGAAAACCCTCACGAGACAACACTCGTCCTCTAGGGTAACCTAGGGGTTTAACGGCTTGTTGCACATGCTAAGTGCAACCGTGATTCTTACGAAAGTGAGTTAGGTTAGATTAATTTTTTTTCTTTTTCTCTTTGATTTTTACTCGAGGACGAGCAAAAAGATAAGTGTGGGGGTGTGATTGGTAGTGAAAAATGCATAATTGTCATCATATTTACTATCACATTTTCACATTTATTCATATAATGATGCACATTTATTAATATTTTGTTATTTAATGTGTGCAGGCCTTGAGTTCTGAATTAAATAAAGAATTAAAGCTTAATGAAGCCCAAAAGCCCAGATCCAAGCCCAAAGTCCAAGCCCAAGTGCAAAAGTGCAATTACAAGAAGTCAAAGTGCAAATACAAGATGTAAATATTGCAAACACTACAAAGAGGAAAAGGATAGAATTCTATCCAATCCTAAATGCTTGGTGGATGAAGATAAATACATGTGCAAGGATGAAATTCGTTTTTGAAGGAAATTGGATAAATGGTAACTTGATTTCTAAGTTATCTCGAAAATCCAATATAAAGAGTCAGGATCCAGCATCCAGAAGCATATACCCAGATGGACGGACCAGGGGAGGCCACGCGCCAAAGCGCGTGGCCAGCCGCCACTACCAGGCCGCGGAAACGCGGCCCAAGCTGCGTTTCCGCGACAATCTTGCCTTGGCCATCTACCAGTTTTCGTGGAGGAGTTTATCCGGGACTCTATCGCCTTCTGCACCTATAAATATCCCTGCAGGCGCAGCAGAGAGGGCATCCAGAGAGAAATTAGGGTTTTTCTTTAGCTTTTCTAAAATTCTGCAAAGTTGTACTTTTATTTCAAAGGCATTGTGGAAGGAGGAGCTTGTATTTGGAGACATCTATTCGAATAAAGGTTACCTCTTTTGCATATTTAATTCTTGTCAAGTTTATTTCTCTGTGATCTATTGTTTTGGTTTTTAATCTGCGATCTCTTGTTTTCATTTCTTCTTATTTGACAATTTTTCTAATTAAGAAATAAAAAAATAAAAGAAAATTATAAAAAAAATGATGTCTAACTAATTCCTTGTGTGGTTTGCTGATCTCTTAAGCAACCCTAGGGCAAGTTAGGATTTGAATCGATTGATGACTAGTTTTTAGAAACCCTAGGACTAAAGATTGTTTTTCTTGAAGATTAAACTGATAATTAGATTTCCTAAAATAGGTTGCACATTTAAATAACTCTTCATGACTTCATACTTAAGAACTAGGACAGCCTAAATTTAAGATTAATCTTTTCTTAAGCTGTACTTAGATGTTAGGATGAAACATTGTTTAGTCTTTGATAATGCAACTTAAGTAGAATCTAGTATCATCTATTCTTACTTGAATCATTCTTAATAACCTAGGGTAAATCACATATATCTCAAGATGAAATTCAACATCCAAAGACTTACATGGTGGGTTGTGGTAGTAGATCAGTAAAACCATACTTCTTTGCTCATATACACTTCAAATCTAATCCCTCTTTTGTTTTATTTGAAGCATACAGAGAAGTCAGCCGAAAATCTTGCATCGCATCCTTCCCTGTGGATCACGACCCGCATAGCCACTGCTACCGCGGATTCGCATTGAGCACTTGAACACCTTTATTTCTAAATCTAAAATTTTTTATTCTTGTGTGCAGGTAAAATCTCAATCAAAATTTTGGAAAATTTTGGCGCCGTTGCCGGGGAAATTGAAAGTGGAACTTATCTCTGCTCCTATCATCTCACCTCCGGACTGGTCCAAACCTTTTGAAATCATGTGCGATGCTTCAGATTTTGCGATAGGTGCTGTCTTAGGACAGCGTAAGGATAGCAAGTAGCATGTGATCTATTATTCGAGTAGGACGCTCAATGACGCCCAAATGAACTATACTACAACCGAGAAGGAATTCTTGGCAGTAGTGTTCGCTTTGGAGAAATTCCGCCCATACCTACTTGGGACTAAGACCACGATTTTCACTGACTATTCTGCACTTCGATACCTTATGCTTAAAAAAGATGCGAAGGCCCGACTCATTCGTTGGATCCTTCTCCTTCAAGAATTCGATCTCGAAATTCGAGATAAAAAAGGTGTCGAAAATGTCTTAGCAGACCATCTCTTTCGTGTGCCAAACGCACCTTCTGACGAACTGCCCATCAATGACAATTTCCCGATGAACAACTTCTAGCCATCTCTAAGGAGCCATGGTTTGCTGACATAATAAATTACTTAGTCACAAACCAAACACCACCTAATTGGTCAAAACAGGATAGAAACCGATTCTTGTCTCAAGTCTGGTATTACATGTGGGAAGATCCTTATCTTTTCAAATATTGTAGCGACCAAATCATTAGGAGATGTGTCCCCGACGAGGACACTAGAAGTGTTCTAGCTTTCTGTCATGAGTTCGCTTGCAGTAGACACTTTGGTCCCCGTAAAACTGCCGAAAAGATCCTGCAAAGTGGCTTTTATTGGCCAACCGTGTTTAGAGACGCATTTGAGTGTTGCAAAACTTGCGCAAGATGTCAAATGATAGGAAGAATTTCAAACAAAATATGATGCCCCTAAATCCAATTCTAGAAGTAGAACTTTTCGATGTCTGGGGCATCGATTTTATGGGACCCTTCCCTAATTCGTTTGGGAACCAATACATCTTGCTGGCCGTAGACTACGTGTCAAAATGGGTTGAAGCTGTCCCTTGCAAGACAAATGACAACAAAGTTGTTGTCAAATTCTTGAAAGATAATATCACCTCACGCTTTGGAATCCCTCGAGCCATCATTAGTGACAATAGCACACATTTTTGCAATAGAACTTTTGAAGCTCTTATGCGAAAATATGCCATAACTCACAAGTTGTCTACGCCCTACCATCCTCAAACTAGCGGACAGGTAGAAGTTTCCAATTGGCAAGTCAAGCTCATCTTGGAGAAAACTGTGAATCAGAATAGGAAGGACTGGTCCACCAAACTGGTAAAAGTTCAATCAAAGATGTTCCCCGGCAACGACGCCAAAATTTTGATTGAGATTTTACCTGCACACAAGAATAAAAAATTTAGATTTAGAAATAAATGTGTTCAAGTGCTCAATGCGAATCCGCGGTAGCAGTGGCTATGCGGGTCGTGATCCTCAGGGAGGGACTAGCGATGGAAGCGTTTGTAAGTTATCTCTAAAAATTTCTCTTTTTTTTTAGTTAATTAAAAGGAAAATAAGAAAATATTAATTAAAGTTAGTTTAGAAAGAAAGCGGTATTTTACAATGAGTCGGAAAAGAAAGAATTGGGAGAAGTTGAAAATCACCTAGAGGGGGGGGGGGGTGAATAGGTGATAATGCTAATCAAAGGGCAATTCAAAAAATTAAAGCTACAACAATCACCAAGCAAGAATCACAAGATGAATGCAAGCAAGTAAGTATGATGAGCAAGTAATAAGTGCAAGCAAAGTAGAGAATAATTGCAAGAATGTAAACCAATCGCAAACACAAGGATATGTTATCGAGGTTCGAGCACCCAGCTCTACTCCCCGCCTTCCCCAGAAGGATTCCGACCACTTCCACTATCACAAAGATCTCAAATACAATGGAGTACCCAACTCCTACAATCTCAAGAACAAGTGATTTCCTTGGTAGTCAAAAGACCACAAACTCTCTCTTTCAAAAATCTCTTCCCTTACAAAGGTCCTTAGAGAATAATGAGTAGAATTGAAGCTCTTTTGTGTAAGGAAAAGAAATTGAAATCAGAGAAAAACTTTTAAAAACCCTTCAGAAAATTGAGAGAATTTAGCACAAAAACCAAGAACTTTGAAAGCCTTAAACTTTTGAATTTTTAGCAATAATAGTTGTTGTTGTAACCAATCTCTCCCCAAACACCCCTATTTATAGGAGAGGGCTAGGGTTTAGGGATAAAACATATTTACTGATGTTTAGGAGGTAATTAGATCAAAATATATCCTTAAACGAACTTTTAAATACAAAACACAAAAATAAACAGCTCTTAAAAATCTGCCCGTTACTGTTCAAACGGTCGGATCGGTCGACCGGGCCGGTCGACCGGTAGTATAAAAATTTGACCGTTAAAGTCTAGAGGTCGACCGACCCGGTCGACCGATAAAACCTGTGAGCAAAAAATAATAGTCCGGTCGACCGCCCCGGTCGACCGATAGACGTGCACACGGATACGTGCATCTGCCAGGACTTCGGTCGACTGGTCCGGTCGACCGGACCAGACTGACACAGACTCGGTCGACCGCCCCGGTCGACCGGATCAGGTCAAAAAGTCAATTTTAAAAAGAAAACAAAGAGGATTTTGATTTTAACAAAAATACTTTTGAACAGGGATTAGTATAAAACATAATATATATCTGTAGGCAAAATCTTGTATGCAAAATATTTTTGTATAATTTATAAGAAATTATTTTGGAATGAGCATGTGCGCAAAAACGTGTGTGATAGAGCTTCAAACCTATCCACTATTCTTTAACAAACTATAAACTGAAAAACAAATTACATGAAGACTTCTTGTGCTATCTTCAAGTCTTTGAGCCATCCAATGCCTTGCTAGTGCCTTCTCTTCTATGATCCTTCCTTGATGTGCAATTTGCCTTCCTTGCTTTGTGGAACTTAGAAGTTCTTGCAATAGCTAAGCGAATGGTCTCTAAACATGGTACAAACCTGAAACTTATCTTAACAAACTTGTTAGTACCAAATAGCTCATATTTGGTTTGTCATCATCAAAACACAAAACAATTGGAGAGTGTAACCTCTTGGGCCAACAATCTCCCCCTTTTTGATGATGACAAAACAAATAGGCTATTAACAAAAATATAGGGTAGGAGAAAACTCCCCCTCAAATTATGCTATACATAAAACACAAGAATATGCTCTAGAAACTAATAATTGAAATGATGCACCAATTATTGAAACCAATTAAAACACAAAAATTTCTCTTGATACCAAAAATACCAAAAATACCAAAAATAACTAAAACACAAGAATTTATTTAAAACACAAAAACTCATAAAAACAAAACATATAAATTCATATGGAACCAAGACCAATGAACTTATTTTTGTCCATGTAAACTTATTCTCCCCCCTTTTGTCATACATCAAAAAGGGTTATGAAAAAACATGTTTATTCAATAATACAAACATTAAGTTCTCCACAAATAAACGAAAATCTAGCAAAATCAAGAGGTTTAGTGAAAATATCGGCTAGTTGTAAATCCGTGGAAACATAATCAATATCTATATCACCTTTCTCAAAATGATCTCTAAGAAAGTGATATCTAATCTCAATGTGCTTGGTCTTACTATGTTGATTTGCATTTTTGGTCATGTGTATAGTACTAGTATTATCACAAAATATTTTTATATGATCAAAGTGCAAATCAAAATCAAGGAGAGTATGTTTCATCCAAAGGACTTGTGCACAACAAGCCCCCGCGGCAACATACTCCGCCTCGGCGGTTGAGAGAGCTACGGAATTTTGTTTCCTAGAGGACCATGAAATAAGACAATTACCAAGAAATTGACATGTCCCACTAGTACTCTTTCTATCTACTCTACAACCCGCATAGTCGGCATCCGAATAACTAGTCATTGAAAAGTCTATAGTTTTCGGATACCAAAGACCCATTCCAATAGTGCCCTTAATATAACGAATAATGCGTTTTACCGCAATAAGATGAGACTCTTTAGGACACGATTGAAATCTAGCACAAAGACACACACTAAACATGATATCCGGCCTACTTGCCGTCAAATATAAAAGACTTCCTATCATGCTTCTATATAATTTAATATCAACATTTTTACCTTGTTCGTCCTTATCAAGCTTGGTTGTAGTTGCCATTGGAGTGTTGCAAGCCTTTGATCCTTCAAGCCCAAACTTCTTTACTAGCTCCTTTGCGTACTTGGCTTTGTTAATGAAGGTTCCGTCTTGCAATTGCTTGATTTGGAGTCCAAGGAAGAAATTGAGCTCACCCATGGAAGACATTTTAAATTCTAGTTGCATTACTTTCTCAAAATCCTTGCATAAAAGCTCATTAGTAGATCCAAAAATTATATCATCCACATAAATTTGCACAATTAAAATATCATTATTAACATGCTTAGTAAAGAGAGTTGTGTCTACTTTGCCTTTAATAAAATCATTTGAAATGAGAAAACTAGAAAGCCTTTCATACCAAGCTCTTGGAGCTTGTTTCAATCCATACAAAGCTTTATCAAGTTTAAAAACAAAATCGGGATGAACATGATCAATAAAACCGGGAGGTTGAGAAACATAAACTTCTTCATTAATAAAACCATTTAAAAATGCACTTTTTACATCCATTTAAAAAAGTTTAAAATTTTTAAAACATGCAAAAGCTAGTGTCATCCGTATGGCTTCAAGCCGTGCTACGGGTGCAAAGGTCTCCTCAAAGTCAATTCCCTCAACTTGAGTGTAACCTTGGGCCACTAACCTAGCTTTATTCTAATGACATTTCCGGACTCATCCAACTTATTCCTAAAGATCCACTTAGTACCAATTATTGGTCTATCGTGGGGCTTAGGAACAAGGTGCCAAACTTGGTTGCGCTCAAATTGATTGAGTTCCTCTTGCATGGCAAGCAACCAATATGGGTCCGTCTCGGCTTCGAGAATGCCTTTGGGTTCAAAATGAGAAATAAAAGCAAAGTTACCACATATGTCATGGAGTTTGGAGCGCGTTGTGACTCCTTTAGATGCATCACCCAAGATGAGCTCCTTAGGATGAATTGTAGCGTATCTCTAAGCTTTAGGAAGCGGTTGAGTGATTTCCTCCTTATCCTCTTGAACTTCACCAATAGGATCTAGCTTTTCTTCTTGAGCGGGTGAGTCCTTCAAGGATAGTCTCTCCATGTCTTCACCTAGTGGTTCAATCTCTACAACATTCTCAACAACCACATTAGATTCTTCAAATTTAACATGCATGGATTCTTCTATGGTTTGAGAAGATCTAATGAAAACTCTATATGCTTTGCTAGTAGAGGAATATCCAACAAAGATAGCCTCATAAGCCTTAGCATCAAATTGACCCAAATTATCCTTAGTATTTAAAACAAAACACTTGCATCCAAAAACTTTAAAATATGCAACATTTGGTTTTCTAGAATGATACATTTCAAAAGAAGTTTTGGAAGAATTTTTGCATAAATAAATACGATTCGATATATAGCATGCGGTGTTTACGGCCTCGGCCCATAAATATTGAGGGAGGTCATATTCACTTATCATTGTCCTAGCCATCTCTTGAAGTGTTCTATTTTTCCTTTCTACAACTCCATTTTGTTGTGGAGTTCTAGGACAAGATGTTTCATGCTTAATTCCCTTTTCATCACAATAAGTCATGAAGAGTTGGTTAATAAACTCACCACCTCTATCACTCCTTATTCTCAAAATCGGAAACCCTTTTCTTTTTCAACTCTTTTTCGAAAAATTTTAAAATGAGAAAAAGTTTGATCTTTATTTTGTAAAAAGAAACCCAAGTAAAACGGGAGAAATCATCAACCAAAACAAATGCAAATCTACTTCCATTTAAACTCTTAGTTTTAGTTGGTCCAAAAAGATCCATATGAATTAATTCTAAAGGCCTAGTTGACATGATATCCTTGATTGGTTTAAAGGAAGACTTGGTTTGTTTCCCAAGTTGGCACGCACCACAAATGCGGTCTTTCTCAAAATCCAAGCAAGGTATACCCTTCACCAATTCCTTTGAATTAATCCTAGAGATATGGTCAAAAGATGCATGTCCTAATCTTCTATGCCAAAGCCAAGAATTTTCATCAAAAGCATTTAAGCATTTAGTAGAACAATCTAAATTAAGCATGTCAATAATATAAACATTATTATCACGAAAACCGGTAAGAATACAAATATCGGATTTAACATCAAAAATCTTGCATGAGGAATCATCAAAAACAACTTTAAGTCCACGATCACAAAGTTGGCTAATGCTAAGCAAATTATGTTTTAAACGATCTACTAAAACAACATTCTCTATAATAGGAGATGAACCAATTTGAATATTACCAATACCGATGATGGTGCCTTTGGAATCATCCCCGAAGGTGACGGAGCCACCTTCCATGTACCTTGATAGGGTTGTGAAGTTGTTGATATCCCACGTCATGTGTCTCGAACAACCACTATCAAGGTACCACCGCTCCCTACGTCTTGGAGCCTTGGTGTGTACCTACATCAAACATTTTAGGACTTGATTTTGGTACCCACATTTTCTTGGGTCCATGAGGGTTAGAGCCATTAACCCAAACAAGATTATTTGAACTATGCAATTTATCATAACAAAATTTAGCTAAATGTCCATTTTTCCCACAATAAGTACATCTATACACTCTACCATATCTAAAAGCATAGTGAGTGTGTGATTTGTGAGCATGGGCATTGTGAGCATGAAAAGATTTAGCATGAGAAGTATTATTTAAAGTGTGAGCATGTGGAATTTTAGCATGAGAATCTTTAACATGAGAAGTGTGCTTTTTGGAAAACTTTTCTTCAAGCTTCTTGGTGTTAAAAGCACAATCTTTCAAAATCTTTTCAAAATCAACCATTTTGGTTTTTAAGGAAGAAATTTCTTTATTATCAACAATAGGGGCTTTACCCTTACAAGAAATCTTATAAGCGTCAAATTCATTTTGAATAGAAACAAGATTGGAAGAAAGATCATCTTTTTCTTTTGAAACCAAAGCAAGTTGATTTTTAAGAAAAGCAACTTCTTTTTGTAATTTAAAGCATTCAAGTTTCTTATTATCATAAGTTTCAGAAAGTTCTACAAAGGCATGAACTAGAACTTCCATACTTAGTTCATCATCTTCATCATCAAGGGATTGAGGGGTTACCTTAGGTGTGTTTGCCATGAAACACATATTAGCTTGATCCACCTCCTCTTCGGACTCGCTTTCCGAATCCCATGTTGCTTTGTAGGCTTTCTTCTCCTTCGGTTTCTTTGGCTTAAAGGAGGAAGTCATCTTCTTCTTGAACTCCGGACAATCCGCCATGATATGTCCGGGTTTGCGGCAATTATAGCAAATGATCTTCCGCTCCTCTTTGCCTTCGAATCTTCTCCGGAAGTTGAACTTGTTCTTTCGGTACAACCTCTTGACATTCCGCACAAGTAGAGTTAGCTCCTCATCTTCTTCTTCGTCTTCATCATCGTCATCATTGGTGGATGAAGTCTTGAAGGCTATGGATTTCTTCTTTGAAGTAGTGGCTTCTTCTCTTGCCTTCTTCTCCATCTCATGGGTCTTTAGGTTCCCAATGAGACTAATGATGTCCATCTCGTCCTTGTCGTTCAACTCCTTTAGGTGGTGGCCTTGATCTCCATGAAGAAGGAAGAGCCCGTATCACTTTGCGCACCTTTTGATCGTTGGAGATGACGTCACCTAATGAAGAAAGACCATTTGTAATTTTAGTGAAACGAGTAATCATACAATCAATGGATTCATCATCAAGCATTTTAAAAGATTCATATTGAGACCTCAAGAGATCTATCTTAGCTCTCTTGACTTGTGAAGTCCCTTCGTGTGTGACCAATAAATGTTGCCAAATCTCATAGGCGGATTGGCAATGAATTACCCGTGTAAGGTCATCCTCATTCAAGGCGGTTAATAGGGAGTTTTGGGCTTTTGAGTTAGCCTCATATTCTCTAAAATTGAAGTCGGTCCATGTACTTTCATCACTATCGGGTGCTATGTAGGGTTTGGTCAAGGATTTAGCTACCAAGCTACCTAGTGATTGCAAAAATATAGTCATCCTAACCTTCCAAATGGGAAAATTTAGGCCATCAAATTTAGGTGGGGTTTTAATGTTGTCGGCCATGTTTACTAGTGTATGAATGGATGAATGAAAATGTTGATTAGCAATATTTTAAGGATCTCTCTATGGATGTTAAGCCAAACCTAGAGTCCAAGCTCTGATACCAATTGAAAATCACCTAGAGGGGGGGTGAATAGGTGATAATGCTAATCAAAGGGCAATTCAAAAAATTAAAGCTACAACAATCACCAAGCAAGAATCACAAGATGAATGCAAGCAAGTAAGTATGATGAGCAAGTAATAAGTGCAAGCAAAGTAGAGAATAATTGCAAGAATGTAAACCAATCGCAAACACAAGGATATGTTATCGAGGTTCGAGCACCCAGCTCTACTCCCCGCCTTCCCCAGAAGGATTCCGACCACTTCCACTATCACAAAGATCTCAAATACAATGGAGTACCCAACTCCTACAATCTCAAGAACAAGTGATTTCCTTGGTAGTCAAAAGACCACAAACTCTCTCTTTCAAAAATCTCTTCCCTTACAAAGGTCCTTAGAGAATAATGAGTAGAATTGAAGCTCTTTTGTGTAAGGAAAAGAAATTGAAATCAGAGAAAAACTTTTGAAAACCCTTCAGAAAATTGAGAGAATTTAGCACAAAAACCAAGAACTTTGAAAGCCTTAAACTTTTGAATTTTTAGCAATAATAGTTGTTGTTGTAACCAATCTCTCCCCAAACACCCCTATTTATAGGAGAGGGCTAGGGTTTAGGGATAAAACATATTTACTGATGTTTAGGAGGTAATTAGATCAAAATATATCCTTAAACGAACTTTTAAATACAAAAGACAAAAATAAACAGCTCTTAAAAATCTGCCCGTTACTGTTCAAACGGTCGGATCGGTCGACCGGGCTTGTCGACCGGTAGTATAAAAATTTGACCGTTAAAGTCTAGCGGTCAACCGACCCGGTCGACCGATAAAACCTGTGAGCAAAAAATAATAGTCCGGTCGACCGCCCCGGTCGACCGACAGACGTGCACACGGATACGTGCATCTGCCAGGACTTCGGTCGACTGGTCCGGTCGATCGGACCAGACTGACACAGACTCGGTCGACCGCCCCGGTCGACCGGATCAGGTCAAAAAGTCAATTTTAAAAAGAAAACAAAGAGGATTTTGATTTTAACAAAAATACTTTTGAACAGGGATTAGTATAAAACATAAATATATATCTGTAGGCAAAATCTTGTATGCAAAATATTTTTGTATAATTTATAAGAAATTATTTTGGAATGAGCATGTGCGCAAAAACGTGTGTGATAGAGCTTCAAACCTATCCACTATTCTTTAACAAACTATAAACTGAAAAACAAATTGCATGAAGACTTCTTGTGCTATCTTCAAGTCTTTGAGCCATCCAATGCCTTGCTAGTGCCTTCTCTTCTATGATCCTTCCTTGATGTGCAATTTGCCTTCCTTGCTTTGTGGAACTTAGAAGTTCTTGCAATAGCTAAGCGAATGGTCTCTAAACATGGTACAAACCTGAAACTTATCTTAACAAACTTGTTAGTACCAAATAGCTCATATTTGGTTTGTCATCATCAAACACAAAACAATTGGAGAGTGTAACCTCTTGGGCCAACAGAAGTGTTGTGATTTAATCTACAAGAATAAAAGAAAAGAAAAGAAAAGAAAAGAAAGAAACACTAACCTTGCTTTGGAGGTAGAGTTCCAACACAACTCTCCCACGAAACATGGTCCCGGATAAGACTGAAATGCCGCGAAAACGCGGCTTGGGCCGCTTTTTCGCGGCCTGGTAATGGCGGCTGGCCACGCGCTTTCGCGCGTGACCTCCCCTGGTCCGTCCATCTGGTCGTTTCCTTCTGGAAGCTGCATCTTGACTCTTCATCTTGGGATTTCGAGATAACTTGGGAAGCAAGTTACCCTAGATCTCAAATCTTCCCATATCCTTTAAACGAAATTTGCTATCCTTTTTTGGCTTTTATCCTCATCCTGCAAGTGTTTAGGGTTGAATAGAAGTCTATCCTTCCCTCTTCTTTGTATTTGCAACTATTGCCCTTGTGTAATTGCAATTTTGACATTTAATAATTGCGACTTTTGCATTGGGCTTAAATATGGGCTTTTGGGCTTCTTTTTGAGGCTTTATTTCTTTATTTTATTTCTCAAGGCCTGCACACAATAAATCATAAAATATTAGTAAATGTGCAGAATTATATGAATAAATATGAAAATGTGATGGTAAATGTAATGATAAAAATGCACTTTTCACTACCAATCACACCCCCACACTTATCTTTTTGCTCGTCCTCGAGTAAAAATCAAAGAAAAAGAAAAAGAAAAGAAAAATTAATCTAACCTAACTCACTTTCGTAGGAATCACGGTTGCACTTAGCATGTGCAACAAGCCATTAAACCCCTAGGTTACCCTAGAGGACGAGTGTTGTCTCGTGAGGGTTTTCAGCGGATTGCACCCACAAAATCCATAAAAAAGTAAATATTTGAATTATATTTGAAGAGACTAAGTAGTCTATAAGTTTTAGGATTATCATTTTTATTCATTCTTCAAACTTAGTCTTTATATAGTAAATTGTTATCCATTTTAGGTAAGGGTCAAAATTGAACTTTTAATATAGTCTTTTTCGTTACCAAAAATCATAAGCATCCTTATGAATTTTTACTAGGAATTCCTTAACTTGGACTCTCATGCCTCTTTATTATTTTTATAACATCATCTAATTTTCTTTCGTATAAGTATCAAGGCTTCTTGAGGCCCTCATACCTAACTAATTGACTAATAGATGTGTTAATTTTTTTTTTGGCATGTATAACTCATCTAATTTTCTTTCGTGTAAGTATCAAGGCTTCTTGAGACCTTCATACCTAACTAATTGACTAATAGATGTGTTAAAACATGTATAATATTTCTCAGTTTTCTTAGGCCTTATAATCCACCCATGTAGCGAACTTAAAGTCGGTGGCTCCCAAACCGGTCGGCTTTAGGGCACCAGGTGAGAAAACACCCCGCGGACTCAAATTTGAATGAACTAGGCCACAAAACTAAGGACTTTATTTTATTTAGAACTCACCTTTAGGCGTGAATACTTATGCTTCTTGAGGCACATGTATCCAGCTTAATTGGTGAAATTATTTTTTTATTTTTTTATATATATATGAGGCATAAAGGTCTTCGTCTTAGAATCCTAGATATGCATTAGGTATGCAAATTTTATTAAGGTAAAAATCAAGACTAACTAATTATTCAATTTCTCCTCCTATACCTAAAATTTAAACAATTTATTTATTTTGACCAAGTTTTTAGAAAACCTAATCATGATTTTCCTAATTCTTAAGATTAACATAGATTTCTTTCAAAAGATAAGTCAAAATATTGTCCTTTTATAAATTTTTTTTTCAGATTTTTTTTATTAGCAGATTTTTGTTAGTTTTTACCTATGTTAGTATGTTAGTAAAGCCCACCCCCACACTTATCTCATGCATTGTCCTCAATGTATGAATGACTGCATATATGCATGAAAAAGAACAAGGGAAGGCAGAAGTTACCTTAAGTTGGTGGTTTCGGTGGTGGTCTAATTGGTCCACGAAATGCGGCCCAAACAAGATAACGTAGTATTTTATGGAGGAACCCACCAAAAATTTTTCTTGTATAACCCACGAAAATGTATGTGTGATCATTTTTTAAAATTTTCACCCCATCAAATTTTCAAATTTCATAATAAATTTCAGAGTCAATTGTGTCAACCTCCTTGTCCCAAAATGGAGTATGAAAAGATGGAATTATTGACTTGGACGTCATGGGTATGGGAACGAATACCGACTCAGGAAAGAAACTCAAATCAAGTAAAGGTTCAGGAGTCGGGCTAGGTTCAGGAAGTGGGTCCAAATTAATAAGTTGAAGCTCAAGTCCACAATCATCTTCCCACAATGGAATGTGACTCAATGTTGGTGATTCAAGTTCAGGAATGATAGGTGTGGGAATCAAAACTGACTCTAAATATTAGCTAAGTCGGGTAACAAAACAGGAGTCAATAATGATTCAGGAATTTGAACTTGATCATAGATTGGAGAATCTAGGTCACATATCTCATTGGGTTCAATGATATAAAAATCAGAACTTGCCAATTTATCCATAGGACTTTCAAAATTGTACAATTGGTCAAGTTCAATATGATCATCAAAAATGGGTGATTCAATTTCATAATGAATTGGCACAGGATCCAACGTTGACTCGAAAAAAGTGAAATCAGGTGGAGACACCGAAGTCATTATTGAATCAGGAAGTAAAATTGAATCATCAAGTGGGAGATCATGATCATATTCATGCTCAAGTTCTATTTCAGGAAAGGAAGAACTTGCCAAACTATCAAAAGTTAGAGTTTCGGCAAGTTCAAATGATGGCACTGAAGTAGAATCTTGTTGTCCAAAGCAACTTGGTTCGTCGGCTCTACGAGAGTGGTTAGTGATATCAGAGATGGCCGAACGGTGAGAACGTAAAGATTGAACCATCATATCTATGTCATGATCACGGGCTAATCTAGCCTGAGTCATGGCTGCAAGCATCCTTTCATAGTCGATAGGTGCATCATGTTGTGATTGGACTTGAAAAGAGGACGTGTAATCATGATGAAGTTGTGAGTTGGTGGACTCACGCATTATCATATCTGCGATAGATGGTAATTGTTGCTTGGACTCATGCATACTTATCATTTCCCCGATAGATGGTATTCTATTCTGAATGGGTGGATCAGAGTATGACTCTTGGGAATATTGTGGACAAGGTGGAGACGGAGGACAAGTCGGTTGAAAATTGGACTCGGGGGAATCGAAACCCCATGAACTTTGTGAAGAGTTGAAATTATTATGGAAATTATAGTTATAAGATGTGGGGTATGGGTTATATTCATTCGGATAAGACCATTCCGGCACACTAGGTTGGTCAAAGTTGTGATATGCCGGGTTGGTAATATCCGAAAAATAGTTAGGTGTGTAATATGGATTAAAATTGGAAAAATTATTATTATATGCCATATCACACCAACACAACAAAGAAAAAGAAAACAAACAAATAAACAAACAAAAAAGAAAAAATTCTAACCTAAGTTAGGGTAGACCTATGACCTAGACGACTCTTAACTGGTTAGACTGTCCACGGGAGGTAGGGTGTAGACTTTGACCACAAGTTAATCAGCCAGGTCAGGGCAAGAGTGGTGGGAGGTTTTCCGTCAGAGACGTTCCTTAATAAATAACCACCAATCTTCGGGCTTTCGGCCCTCAATCCCCTTCCTAGACACTGATTTGGCAGGAGTCAACTTCCAGCACTGTTCCCCCTTAGGATAATCTCCTAATTGAGTCCGAGATGTCCCTAGGGCCAACGTCTACTAATTTTAAGTTAGGCTTGGGTTAGTGAGTGCTTGGGATATGATTTTTGGGCTAAGGAAGGGTGATGAAATCCCCACCTTATCTTGTTAATGGGTTATGCCCTTAAAATAAATTTGTGCAAGTGTACAAAATATGCAAATAATATTCACTCAAAGCATCAACCAAGAGATGAGTCCTATTCTACATGCAATGCGAACGTACCTTGCTCCAGCACTCTTCAACAGTAAAAATAAAGGAATGAAAAGACACGTGCCTAATATGCAAACGTCTAATCAATTTTTATCTTTAACAACAAGTATTTTACTGTTGATTAATTAGCAGTAAGCAGGGTTATCACAGAACAAAGTTTAACAGAGCAGTAGACAGATATTGCAATTTTCAGCAACCTGCAGAAAAATTGATCAGTAGTTCACTGCTACTGCCGCGGAACCGCGGCTATTGCCGCGTTTGCGCGGCAAAGTAACAGGCTCTGCTGCTCTGCCTTCGAGGGCAGAGGCACAGAGTTGCTATATGTCCACTTCTGCGGCTGTTTTTCTGTTCTCCAAACCTGCAAACAGAAAAGAATAAAAGAATTAGTTAATAAATTTTTTTATTTTAGAGAAAAACTTACCGTCCCTCCCCGGCAACAGCGCCAATATTTTGATTGAGATTTTCCCTGCACACAAAATAAAGAATATCAGAATTCAAAACAAGATGTGCAAGGTTCTCAATTCGAATCCGCGGTAGCAGTGGCTATGCGGGTCGTGATCCTCAGGGAGGGACTAGCGATGGAAGCGTTTAAGTAAGATTCTCTAAAAATTATTTTCTTTTATTATTTACAATGGTATATGATATTTACAATGAGAAGGTGAAAAGTAAATTTGAGAGAAATGGAGATCTAAACTAGAATTAGAAAGAAAGAAAACTATACATACATACCTCTTCTACCTTGCTTTGGAGGCATGAACGCATAAACCATAGGATCGATCTCAGTCCCCTGTTCGCATTATATCATCAAGCTTGGGCAAGTATGAATTGATACGTACCTTGAGGAGGAGAACATCTCCATGAAGTATCGTTGGCACTCCCTAAGACTTGTTATACTTGTGCTTCAGAAATCACTTGCATACTCATCACAAATCAACAGAGATAAAAATAGAAAAAGAGAAGAAAACAAAAATAAAAGTAAAAGCAATTTACAAAAGAAAAATATTACCTTTATTGCTTGAAACAAATGAAGAGAAGAGAAGCATACATTGGTGTCACTCTCAACATAGCCATCTCCCTCACTTACATAAAGAATACAAAAAAGAAAAGGAAAGAAAACCTAAACTAGAAGAAAACCTAAAAGCCTAGATTTGGCCCTCTGGCTCTGCCTCTGGACGCCCTTCTCAGTTGCACTGCAGGGGTATTTATAGGTGCAGAAGGAGGTAGAGTCCCAACACAACTCTCCCACGAAAACGGGTCCCCAGATAACACTGAATTGCCGCGGAAACACGGCTTAGGCCGCATTTTCGCGGCCTGGTAATGGCGGCTGGCCACGTGCTTTCGCGCCTGGCCTCCCCTGGTCCGTCTATCTGGTCATTTCCTTCTGGAAGCTGCATCTTGACTCTTCATCTTGGATTTCGAGATAACTTGGGAAGCAAGTTACCCTAGATCTCAAATCTTCCCATATCCTTTAAACGAAATTTGCTATCCTTCTTTGGCTTTTATCCTCATCCTGCAAGTGTTTAGGGTTGAATAGAAGTCTATCCTTCCCTCTTCTTTGTATTTGCAACTATTGCCCTTGTGTAATTGCAATTTTGACATTTAATAATTGCGACTTTTGCATTGGGCTTAAATATGGGCTTTTGGGCTTCTTTTTGAGGCTTTATTTCTTTATTTTTATTTCTCAAGGCCTGCACACAATAAATCATAAAATATTAGTAAATGTGCAGAATTATATGAATAAATATGAAAATGTGATGGTAAATGTAATGATAAAATGCACTTTTCACTACCAATCACACCCCCACACTTATCTTTTTGCTCGTCCTCGAGTAAAAATCAAAGAAATAGAAAAAGAAAAGAAAAATTAATCTAACCTAACTCACTTTCGTAGGAATAACGGTTGCACTTAGCATGTGCAACAAGCCGTTAAACCCCTAGGTTACCCTAACGAGTGTTGTCTCGTGAGGGTTTTTAGCGGATTGCACCCACAAAATCCATAAAAAGGTAAATATTTGAATTATATTTGAAGAGACTAAGTAGTCTATAAGTTTTAGGATTATCATTTTTATTCATTCTTCAAACTTAGTCTTTATATAGTAAATTGTTATCCATTTTAGGTAAGGGTCAAAATTGAACTTTTAATATAATCTTTTTCGTTACCAAAAATCATATGCATCCTTATGAATTTTTACTAGGAATTCCTTAACTTGGACTCTCATGCCTCTTTATTATTTTTATAACATCATCTAATTTTCTTTCGTATAAGTATCAAGGCTTCTTGAGGCCCTCATACCTAACTAATTGACTAATAGATGTGTTAATTTTTTTTTTGGCATGTATAACTCATCTAATTTTCTTTCGTGTAAGTATCAAGGCTTCTTGAGGCCTTCATACCTAACTAATTGACTAATAGATGTGTTAATACATGTATAATATTTCTTAGTTTTCTTAGGCTTTCTAATCCACCCATGTAGCGAACTTAAAGTCGGTGGCTCCCAAACCGGTCGGCTTTAGGGCACCAGGTGAGAAAACACCCCGCGGACTCAAATTCGAATGAACTAGGCCACAAAACTAAAAACTTTATTTTATTTAGAACTCACCTTTAGGCGTGAATACTTATGCTTCTTGAGGCACATGTATCCAGCTTAATTGGTGAAATTATTTTTTTATTTATTTTTTTATATATATATGAGGCACAAAGGTCTTCGTCTTAGAATCCTAGATATGCATTAGGTATGCAAATTTCATTAAGGTAAAAATCAAGACTAACTAATTATTCAATTTCTCCTCCTATACCTAAAATTTAAACAATTTATTTATTTTGACCAAGTTTTTAGAAATCCTAATCATGATTTTCCTAATTCTTAAGATTAACTTAGATTTCTTTCAAAAGATAAGTCAAAATATTGTCCTTTTTATAATTTTTTTTTCAAATTTTTTTTTATTAGCAGATTTTTGTTAGTTTTTACCTATGTTAGTATGTTAGTAAAGCCCACCCCCACACTTATCTCATGCATTGTCCTCAATGTATGAATGAATGCATATATGCATGAAAAAGAACAAGGGAAGGCAGAAGTTACCTTAAGGTGGTGGTTCCGGTGGTGGTCTAATTGGTCCACGAAATGCCGCCCAAACAAGATAACGTAGTATTTCATGAAGGAACCCACCAAAAATTTTTCTTGTATAACCCACGAAAATGTATGTGTGATCATTTTTTAAAATTTCCACCCCATCAAATTTCCAAATTTCATAATAAATTTCAGAGTCAATTGTGTCAACCTCCTTGTCCCAAAATGGAGTATGAAAGATGGAATTATTGACTTGGACGTCATGGGTACGGGAACGAATACCGACTCAGGAAAGAAACTCAAATCAAGTAAAGGTTCAGGAGTCGGGCTAGGTTCAGGAAGTGGGTCCAAATTAATAAGTTGAAGCTCAAGTCCACAATCATCTTCCCACAATGGAATGTGACTCAATGTTGGTGATTCAAGTTCAGGAATGATAGGTGTGGGAATCAAAACTGACTCTAAAATATTACCTAAGTCGGGTAACAAAACAGGAGTCAACGGCGCCAAAATTTTGATTGAGATTTTACCTGCACACAAGAATAAAAAATTTTAGATTTAGAAATAATGGTGTGCAAGTGCTCAATGCGAATTCGCGGTAGCAGTGGCTATGCGGGTCGTGATCCTCAGGGAAGGATGCGATGCAAGCTTTTCGGCTGACTTCTCTATATTCTTAAAATAAAACAAAAGAGGGATTAGATTTGAAGTGTATATGAGCAAAGAAGTATGGTTTTACTGATCTACTCCCACAACCCACCATGCAAGTCTTTGGATGTTGAATTTCATCTTGAGATATATGTGATTTACCCTAGGTATTAAGAATGATTCAAGTAAGAAAAGATGATACTAGATTCTACTTAAGTTGCATTATCAAAGACTAAACAATGTTTCATCCTAACATCTAAGTACAGCTTAAGAAAAGATTAATCTTAAATTTAGGCTGTCCTAGTTCTTAAGTATGAAGTCATGAAGAATTATTTAAATGTGCAACCTATTTTAGGAAATCTAATTATCAGTTTAATCTTCAAGAAAAACAATCTTTAGTCCTAGGGTTTCTAAAAACTAGTCATCAATCGATTCAAATCCTAGCTTGCCCTAGGGTTGCTTAAGAGATCAGCAAACCACACAAGGAATTAGTTAGACATCATTTTTTTTTATAATTTTCTTTTTTATTTTTTTTATTTCTTAATTAGAAAAATTGTCAAAGAAGAAGAAATGAAAACAAGAGATCGCAGATTAAAAACCGAAACAATAGATCACAGAGAAATAAACTTGACAAGAATTAAATATGCAAAAGAGGTAACCTTTATTCGAATAGATGTTTCCAAATACAAGCTCCTCCTTCCACAATGCCTTTGAAATAAAAGTACAACTTTGCAGAATTTTAGAAAAGCTAAAGAAAAACCCTAATTTCTCTCTGGATGCCCTCTCTGCTGCGCCTGCAGGGATATTTATAGGTGCAGAAGGCGATAGAGTCCCGGATAAACTCCTCCACGAAAACTGGTAGATGGCCAAGGCAAGATTGTCGCGAAAACGCGGCTTGGGCCGCGTTTCCGCGGCCTGGTAGTGGCGGCTGGCCACGCGCTTTGGCGCGTGGCCTCCCCTGGTCCGTCCATCTGGGTATATGCTTCTGGATGCTGGATCCTGACTCTTCATATTGGATTTTCGAGATAACTTAGAAATCAAGTTACCCTTTATCAATTTCCTTCAAAAACGAATTTCATCCTTGCACATGTATTTATCTTCATCCACCAAGCATTTAGGATTGGATAGAATTCTATCCTTTTCCTCTTTGTAGTGTTTGCTATATTTACATCTTGTATTTGCACTTTGACTTCTTGTAATTGCACTTTTGCACTTGGGCTTGGACTTTGGGCTTGGATCTGGGCTTTTGGGCTTCATTAAGCTTTAATTCGTTATTTAATTCAGAACTCAAGGCCTGCACACATTAAATAACAAAATATTAATAAATGTGCATCATTATATGAATAAATGTAAAAATGTGATAGTAAATATGACGACAATTTTGCATTTTTCACTACCAATCACCGGTCGACCGGTAGCCTGTCAGGCTGCCACATCAACCGTTATAGTTTTCTGTTTGGGCTTTAAATACCCCAACTCTTGGGGGTTTTAGAAAAGATTTTTAGAGCTAAAAATTCCTGACTTCTTCAGTGTTTTAAAACAAGTTTTGAAAAGAGTTTTTGGGCTTTAAACTTCTCATCTTTATTGTTTTGAGTTTTTAGAAAATCAAAGAAAACTAGGTTTTGGGAGATTGTATTGATTTTCATTTTGCTATCATTTACAAGAGATTTCCCTAGTAGTTTTTCTTTGTTGCTTGTTTCCAAAAACACCTTGTTTTCCACTTGAGCTATCACCTATCCTATTCTATTAGGATCATTTGTTTTGTGAAAAAGAGAAAAGGAAAGAGAGATTGTTTGTGGTTGAAAGAAACCACTTGTTGTAAACACCCTTGCTCTTGTTGTATCCCTCTTCGGTAGAGGTGATCGGGTGATTGGTTTTCTCCCTCTAGTGAGAGGTGGAGTTTGGTTTGTAAACCCTCTTCGGTAAAGGTGTTGTGGTTGTATTGGCTACGGGCCTACCCCTCGGTTGTGAGGCGGTGTTTGAGAGAGGAGTTCGGTACTCCCTTGTTGTACAAATCCTTCTCGGTGAAGGTTCCCTCGGTGGGAGTCCTCGGTGGACTTTATAGTGGATTGGAAATCCTACACGGTGGTGTAGGCGGGGATGTAGAGCTAGGGGCTCGAACCTCGAAACATATCATTGTGTTTGCGTTTGATCCACTTGTCTCTAAACTCTCTCTCTCTTTATTTTGTGCAAAGCATCATATTTCATTCACATCATACATATCATATTTGCTTGTGTATTGCCTTGCATCTTTCATATTGCTCATCCTTATATGCTTGGTTGTTTGTGTGTGCCTCACTTGTACTTAATCAACAAGAGCTTCACATAGCACCTCAACCCATTCAAGGGGAATCAAGAGGAGTTAGTCCAGAGCCCTTCACGGGGAATTCGGCTACACTTGTTGATTGTACTAAGTGTGTTTGCAAAATTTGCATTAGCTTCCGCATTTAGCGTATTTAGTTCCTAGATTAGCACTTACACCTATTCACCCCCCCTCTAGGTGTTTTTCAGTATTCACGCCTAAAAGAGGTTCATATAATAAAATCCTTAGTTTTGTGGCCTTGTTTACTCGAGTCCTTAAGTCCTTGGGGTGTTTTCTCACCCGGTGCCCTAAGACCGTTTGGTTTGGGAGTCATCGATTAAAGGCTCGTTACATGGACAGATTAGAAAGCCTAATAGAACTAAGGAATAATACCATCAAAAATATATATTAATAAATAAGGCATAAGAGTTAGAGTTAATGAACCCTTCGTCAAAATTTTCACGATCAGAAGGTGCATATGACTTAGGGTAAAGTAATAGACTAGATGAGAAGTACAATTTGACTCCTTACTTTGATTGATAACAAATTTTTGAATAGAGACTAAGTTTAGGAATGAAAAATTCAGTTTTCCTATAACTTATAGATTACTTAAATCTTACAATTATATTTCAAATATTTTTCTCTTTCAAAATGCTTTTCGAAAATTCTAACACTTTGTTTCTCTTTCTTTATGGATTTTGTGGGTGCAATCCGCTGAAAACCCTCACGAGACAAAACTTGTCCTCTAAGGGAAACCTAGAGGTTTAACGGCTTGTTGCACATGCTCAGTGCAATCGCGTGACCTGCGAAAGTGGTCTAATAATCCTTAGTATAGTTTAGTTGTTTTGCTCGAGGACGAGCAAAAGATAGGTATGAGGGTGTGATTGGTCGCTAATGTTGCATATTTAATATCATATTTCCATACTTATTATAGAATAAAATTTGCATTGTTCTAATTAAATGCTTAATTTATTTGCAGGCCCATTCCTTAAGGAGATGAAGAGAAATGAGCCCAAAAGCCCACCAAAATTCTGAATTAAATCAGAATTAATTCGAGCTCAGTAAATCAGGGCAAAATCAAGAGGTTGAAAACCGGTTGAGAAGAATCCTCTCAGAATCGATCGGTTGAAGCAAAGATCAAAGGCCATTTCGTCAAAATCTCGGACTCAAACGAGAAAATCAACTGAAGATAAAAGCAGAAGGGAAAACTAGGGAGACCCACCAACAGGATGTGGCCACCTGGCCACACCCTGGCCGCGAAAACGCGGCCAAAGCCGCGTTTCTGGCCGCGTTTCCGCGGCTTGGTTGTGGAGTTAGGGGGAGCGTCAGCTCCCCCGATCTCCCTGGGATCCTTTAGGTTGGGTTTTTGCCTATAAAAAGCCAGTATTTGCACTGAAAATGGAACGACCAAGCAGAGATAGGATTTAGCCTAGTTTTCATTTCTTGTAGTTTAGGTTTTTCTTTTCTTTTTATGTAATTTGTATGTAAGCTTAGGTTAGATGAAGATTCATGTAAGTAAGAGAGAGAGGCTTATGTTGAGAGTGACACCGATGTACCCTCCTCCTTTCTTCCATCGTTTCAAGCAATAAAAGGTAATATGTTTATGTTCTTCTTTACTTTCATTTTCTTTTTCTTCTTCCTACTTTACCTCTTTTGTCTTTGATGAGCTTGCAAGTGAATCCAGAAGCATAAGTATAACGATGTTGTGTGAGTGCCAATGATAGTTCATGAAGATGTTCTCCTCCTCAAGATCCGTATCACTTCATTCTTGCTCCGCTTGATGATATAATGCGAACGGGGACTGAGCTCGATCCTATGATCTATGCGTTGAACGCCTCCAAGCAAGGTAGAACATGCAAGGGTTCCAGGTAAGTCATCAACCAAACTAGGTGAATACTTCTTTCATCTTCTTTCTTTTCTTTTATTTCTGTAAATTAAATCACCAACACCATATCTTCCAAATCACTTCTTTCCCAACTCATTTGTACATAGTCGCTTTCTTTCCCATTTCTTTGTAAATAGTCATTCTCCATTCTTTTCCACTTTCTCATTATACCATTTTCTCTCTAACCTTAACATAACTCGTTTTCATTTTCATTTCTTTAAAACAAAGAAGAACTTTTGTTTTGTCTTCAAAAAGATTTCAATAAGAAAAACTTTGAACGCTTCCATCGCAAACCCTCCTTGTGGATCACGACCCGCATAGCCACTTGCTATAGCGGTAAGAATTGAGCACTTGCACATCTTTATTCTTCGATCTAAAGTTTTGTATTTTGTGTGCAGGTAAAGCTTCAATCACCGTGCAAGAAACAGTAATACTCGTGACCCGCCAAACATTCAAGCATTTGATCAATGAAGGGAAGTGGAAAATGATCCTTACGAGTTGCAGCTCTAAGCTTCCTATAGTCAATGCAAACTCTGATCTTCGTGGGAATTCGAGTTTGGACCAACTCTTTGTTCTCGTTTTCCACTATAGTGAAACCGGATTTCTTTAGAACCGCGTGGACAGGACTGACCCATTGGCTATCAGAAATAGGATAAATTATCCTATTATCTAAGAGTTTTACAATTTCAGTATGAACAGCCTCTTGCATTATAGGGTTTAACCTACGCTACGGGTCTCTTTTAGGTGTGACATCTTCATTGAGATGAATGCGATGTTAAACGATGGTCGGACTTAATCCCTTTATATCGGTCATAGTCCAACCAATGGCTTCCCTATATTTTCTTAGAACTCCTTTAAGATCTTCTTCTTCCCCGTCATTTAAATGGAAGGCAATGATGACAGGAAAGGTCTCTTGTTCGCCTAGATAGACGTACTTGAGATGCGCAGGTGTTGACTGATTTTTCCTGCACGCAAAAGTAAAGATATTAGATTTAGAAATAGATCGTACGAGGAATCAGTTCTAATCCGCGGTAGCAGGGCTATGCGGGTCGTGATCCTCAAGGAGGGACTGCGATGGAAGCGTTAAGCAAGTTATACTCTAAAGCTTTTATTTTTATTATTAGTAGTGGTATTTACAATGGATGGTATGGTATTTACAATGGGTCGGAAGAAAAGAATATGGAGAAGTTGTATTTATTCTACAAAAAGAAAAGAAAAGAAAAAGAAAGAGAACTTATCTCTTTAGTCTGCTCGCCGTTTGAACCGTTGCGATGATTTTCCTTTCCTTCGAAGGCGTACAAGCATGGCATATAGGATCGTCCGCCTTCTTAACTATGGAATAAAAAGCAACTAGGGAATAAAAAGCAACTATGAAGACCTGTTCATCGCCATAGGCCATCAAGGTTCCTTCTTCGGCTAGGTAGTCTCGAAGCGATTGGTTCTCATGGAGAGCAAGACGTTAGAGAAAGAAACAATGTAGAGAACAAAACAGAGAGAACAAGAACACAACATTAAATAGAAGAGATGAACAAATAAACATAACAAAAACAAACCTTTGAATGGATTTCATTAACAATTGAAGAAGAGTTGGCTTACACCGCTGTCACCTCAGTACAAGCATGGACTCTTTCCTCCATGAAAGCTTCCTCCACTCTCAGAATTTACAAAAGATAAACAAAAAGAAAACCTAACCTAGAAGAAAGAGGAAAAACCCTAAAAATCTGAACTTTGGCCCTTTGCTGGACGCTGGACACCCTGTACGTTGCACTTTGCAGGGATATTTATAATGCAGAAGGTAGTAGAGTCCAGAATGAAGTCCTCCACGAAAACCTGTCCCTGGATAACTCTGAAATGCCGCGGAAACGCGGCTTTTGCCGCGCCTCCGCGGCAATCTGGTGGCAGATTGCCACGCGCTTTGGCGCGTGGCTTCTCCTGGTCCGTCCCTGTGGGCTTGTGCTTCTGGAATTTTAATCCTGGCCTTTTATCTTCATCCTGCAGGTGTTTAGGGTTGGATAGAAGTCTATCCTTCCCTAATCTCTGATATTTGCAACTTTTAGCCCTTGTATTTGCATTTTGACTCTTTGTATTTGCGCTTTGACTCTTGGGCTTCAAATATGGGCTTGGATCTGGGCTTTTGGGCTCTTTAGGCTTTATTTATTGTTAACATAACAATTCGAGGCCTGCACACAATAAATAATAAAATATTAATAATTGTGCAGAATTAAATGAATAAATATGAAAATGTGATGGTAAATATGATGATAAAAATGCACTTTTGACTACCAATCACACCCCCACACTTATCTTTTTGCTCGTCCTCGAGTAAAAACAAAGAAAAGAAAAAGTTAATCTAACCTAACTCACTTTCGTAGGAATCACGATTGCACTTAGCACGTGCAACAAGCCGTTAAACCTCTAGGTTACCCTAGAGGACGAGTGTTGTCTCGTGAGGGTTTTCAGCGGATTGCACCCACAAAATCCATAAAAAGGAAAATATTTGAATTATTATTGAAGAGACTAAGTAGTCTATAAGTTTTAGGATCCTCATTTTTATTCATTCTTCAGACTTAGTCTTTATAAAGTAAATTGTTATCCATTTTAGGTAAGGATTAAAATTGAATTTCTAATATAGTCTTTTTCGTTACCAAAAGTCATACGCACCCTCGTGAATCTAGGAATTCCTTAACTTGGACTCTCATGCCTCTATATTATTTTTATAACATCATCTAATTTTCTTTCGTGTAAGTATCAAGGCTTCTTGAGGCCCTCATACCTAACTAATTGACTATTAGATGTGTTAATATATATATATATATATATATATTTTGGCATGTATAACTCATCTAATTTTCTTTCGTATAAGTATCAAGGCTTCTTGAGGCCCTAATACCTAACTAATTGATTATTAGATTTGTTAGTATATTTAAGTAATTTTTCCTTAGTTCCCTCGGACTTTCTAATCCACCCATGTAGCGAACTTAAAGTCGGTGGCTCCCAAACCAGTCGGCTTTAGGGCACCAAGTGAGAAAACACCCCGCGGACTCAAATTCGAGTGAATTAGGCCCCAAAACTAAGGACTTTATTTTATTTACTCACCTTTAGGCATGAATACTTATGCTTCTTGAGGCACATGTATCAGCTTAATTGGTGAATTAATTTTTTTTTTTTTTTCTTTTTTTTTTTTATTATTATTTTTTTTATGAGGCACAAGGTCTTTGTCTTAGAATCCTAGATATGCATTTGGTATGCACATTTCATTAAGGTAAAAATCAAGACTAATTATTTATTCAATTTCTCTCCTATACCTAAAAATTAAACAATTTATTTATTTTGACCAAGTTTTTAGAAATCCTAATCATGATTTTCATAATCCTTAAAACTAACTTAGATTTCTTTCAAAAAATAAGTCAAAATATTTCCTTTTTATAACAATTTTTTTTTTTTTTTTTAAAATTTTTTTATTAGCAATTTTTTTTTTTTTTTTTAGTTTTTACCTATGTTAGTAAAGCCCACCCCCACACTTATCTCATGCATTGTCCTCAATGTATGAATGAATGCATATATGCATGAAACAGAACAAGGGAAGGCGGAAGTTACCTTAGGGTGGTGGTTCCGGAGGTGGTCTAATTGGTCCACGAAATGCGGCCCAATCAAGATAACAGATAATTTGGTGGAACCCACCAGAAACTTTCCTTACATAACCCACTAAAATATATGTACAATCATGTTTAAGAATTTCCACCCCATCAATTTCCAAATTTCATAATAAATTTCAGAGTTAATTGTCTCAACCTCCTTGTCCCAAAATGGAGTATGAAAAGATGGAATGATTGACTTGGACATGGGAAGTACGGGAACGAATACTGACTCAGGGAAGAAGCTCAAATCAAGTAAGGGCTCAGGAGTCGGGCTAAGTTCGAGAAGTGGGTCCAAGTCAAAAAATTGAAACTCAAGTCCACAATCATCTTCCCACAATGGAATGTGACTCAATGGTGGTGATTCAAGTTCAGGAATGATAGATGTGGGAATCAAAACTGACTCTAAAATATTACCTAAGTCGGGTAACAAACAGGAGTTAATAATGATTCAGGAATTTGAACTTGATCATAGATTTGAGAATCTCGGTCACATTCGAGTTCTAATTCGGGAAAGGAAAAACTTGCCAAATTATCAGAATTTGAAGTTTCGGCAAGTTCACAAGATGGTACTGAATTAGAAACTTGTTGTTCCAAGCAACTTGGTTCGTCGGCTCTAATCAAGTGGTCATCGATATCAGAATCAGCCGGCCGGTGTAAGCATTCCACCATCAAATCTATGTCATGATCACGGGCTAATTTAGCCTCAGTCATGGCAGCTAGCATCCCTTCATAGTCGATAGGTGGATCATATTCTGATTGGACTTGAAAATAGGACGGGTAATCGTGATAAATTTGTGAGTCGGTGGACTCACGTATCATCATGTCTAAAATTGATGGTGATTTTTGCTTGGACTCATTCCTACTTATCATTTCCAAGATAGATGGAGTTCTATTCTGAATGGGTGGATCTGAGTATGAATTTTGGGAAAAATGTGGACTAGATGGATATGGAGGACAATTTGGTTGAGAATTAGACTCGGGGGACTCGAAACCCCATGAACTCTGTGACGAGTTGAAATTATTATGAAAGTTATAGTCATAAGATGGGGGGTGTGGGTTATATTCATTCGGATAAGACCATTCCGGCACACTAGATTGGTCAAAGTTAGAGTATGCCGGGTTGGTAATATCCGAATAATAGTTAGGGGTGTAATATGGATTAAAATTGGAATTATTCTTATATGCCATATCACACCAACACAACAAACAAATAAACAAACAAAAAAAAGAAAAATTCTAACCTAAGTTAGGGTAGACCTATGACCTAGACGACTCCTAACTGGTTAGACCGTCCACAGGAGGTTGGGTGCAGACTTTGACCACAAGTTAATCAGCCAGGTCAGGGCAAGAGTGGTGGGAGGTTTTCCGTCAAAGACGTTCCTTAATTAAATAACCACCACACTTCGAGCTTTCGGCCCTCAATCCCCTTCCTAGACACTGATTTGGCAAGAGTCAACTTCCAACACCGTTCCCCCTTAGGATAATCTCCTAATTGAGTCCGAGATGTCCCTAGGGCCAACGTCTACTATTTTTTATGTTAGGCTTGGGTTAGTGAGTGCTCGGGATATGATTTTTGGGCTAAGGAAGGGTGATGAAATCCCCACCTTATCTTGTTAATGGGTTATGCCCTTAAGATGAATTAGTGCAAGTGTACAAGATAAATAGATAAGAATCACTCAAAGCAGAAAATCAACCAAGAGATGAATCCTATTCTACATGCAATGCGTACGTACCTTGCCTCCAGCACTCTTCAATAGTAAATAAAAATAATTGAAAAGACACGTGCCTAATATGCAAACGTCTAATCAACTTTTAACGATTACAACCAATTTTTTACTGTTGATTAAATTAGCAGGTATATGGTGAATAATACAGAAAGTTAAGTACTGCAGAATCTGTATTTTGCAGAGCTGAAGAGCCTGCAGAAAATTGGTTAGGAGTCAACTCCTTTGTGCCGCGTTTGCGCGGCTTTTGCCGTGGGAACGCGGCACTCTGGAGGGATCCTGGGCTCTGCTTTCTTGAGCAGAGTCCCAGGTCCACTTATATGTCACTGCAGTTGCCAAAATATTGTTTCTTCACCTGTAACCTGCAACAGAAAAGAATAAAGAATAAGTTAATAAAAAATATTTTTTTATTAGAGAATAACTTACCGTCCCTCCCCGGCAACGGCGCCAATTTGTTGACTGATTTTTCCTGCACGCAAAAGTAAAGATATTAGATTTAGAAATAGATCGTACGAGGAATCAGTTCTAATCCGCGGTAGCAGGGCTATGCGGGTCGTGATCCTCAAGGAGGGACTGCGATGGAAGCGTTAAGCAAGTTATACTCTAACGTATGAACCTTGGGATCGAACTCAGTCCGTTGTCGCATTAGGTCATCAAGCCTTGGGCAAGCATGAGTTGATACGCCTCGAGGAGGAGAACATCGCCATGGAATATCGTTGGAACCCCGATCTTCGGTATACTTATGATTCGGTAATCGCTTGCGTGCTCATCACCAATCACAGAGATGAAAAGAGAAAAAGAAATAGAAAACAAGAATAAAAGTAAAACATAGAAATAAGAAACAAAACAAAATAATACCTTTATTGCTTTAATCCATGGCAGAGAAGAGAAGATACATCAGTGTCACCCTTAATATAATCATCTCTCTCTCTCTTTAAAATAAAAAGAAAAGAAAATCTAACTACAAAGGAAGAAACCCTAGAAAAAACCTAACTTTGGCCCTTGGCTCGCCTCTGGACACCCTGTACGTTGCACTTTGCAGGGATATTTATAATGCAGAAGGTAGTAGAGTCCAGAATGAAGTCCTCCACGAAAACCTGTCCCTGGATAACTCTGAAATGCCGCGGAAACGCGGCTTTTGCCGCGCCTCCGCGGCAATCTGGTGGCAGATTGCCACGCGCTTTGGCGCGTGGCTTCTCCTGGTCCGTCCCTGTGGGCTTGTGCTTCTGGAATTTTAATCCTGGCCTTTTATCTTCATCCTGCAGGTGTTTAGGGTTGGATAGAAGTCTATCCTTCCCTAATCTCTGATATTTGCAACTTTTAGCCCTTGTATTTGCATTTTGACTCTTTGTATTTGCGCTTTGACTCTTGGGCTTCAAATATGGGCTTGGATCTGGGCTTTTGGGCTCTTTAGGCTTTATTTATTGTTAACATAACAATTCGAGGCCTGCACACAATAAATAATAAAATATTAATAATTGTGCAGAATTAAATGAATAAATATGAAAATGTGATGGTAAATATGATGATAAAAATGCACTTTTGACTACCATCAGCAGGTAAGGCTTTCAATTCTAAAGAAGAGGAAGGCTCACTGGAAGGACTAGTCAAATTTGTTAGCTCCATTATTGGTGAAATAGGGTTCGAGGCCCAATTCACATCAGAATCTACAACCTGATCAAGATTAAGGTCGTTAGACTCTAACCCGAAGTCACACTCAGTCTCTAGTTCCAATTCTTCACTATGTTCACTTGTTAAGTTCTCAATTAGGTTGACTTCAAATGTTTGGTCCTCAACATCGCGGGGTTGTTTCCCTAGATTGAAGACATTAACTTCTCTAGTCATGTCCCCAAAGGTTAACCTCATGGACCCATTCCTACAATTGATGATGGCATTGGCAGTAGCAAGGAATAGTCGCCCTAGGATAACAGGAGTTTGAGCCCTATGATTGGAGTTGGACATAGGTTGTGTCTCAAGAACTATGAAATCGACAGGGTAAATAAACTCCCCTACCCAAATCAGGACATCATTAATCTCCCCTTTTGGAACTTTTACTGAACAGTCAGCCAGTTGGATAGTGACTCGAGTTGGACTAAGATCGCCCAACCCGAGTTGTTGATAAACTGAGAATGGAAGCAAGTTGATACTTGCCCCCAAGTCAAGAAGTGCACGACTAATCTCGTCTTGTCCTATTGTGCAGGCAATGGTGGGAGTGCCTGGATCCTTGTACTTAACAGGGATCGGACCCGATAGTAGCTCACTAATGTTAGTGGCTAAGAAGACCTTTTTTGGTACATTAGTCTTTCTCTTCTTGGTTCACATGTCCTTAAGAAACTTAGCAAAGGAAGGGACTCGTTAGATGGAATCAAGAAGTGGCACATTTATCTTCACTTAATTAAATATCTCAATTATCTTGTCCATGTGTGGATTTTGCTTGTTATTTTTCAGCCTATTAGGAAATGGTATTATAGGCTGGTGCACCTGACTGGTTGACTTATCTTTTTCAGATTCGTCAAATTTGGAAGGATTTATATTAGATGAGGTGGATGCTTGATTGTGGTTGTGCTGAATGGGATTGGTTGGCGTTGACACTTGATTATCAACTCTCTTTCCTGACCTCAATGTATGAACAACATTACATTGATTTAATGATTGATCCTCAGTCAAATGAGCTTGTTGAGAATTCCTCGGATTGGTTATTGGCTGACTGGGCAGGGTACCCTTCTGTCTCTCATTCTATGGAGTGGCTAGTTGGCTCATTTGAACCTCTAACCTCTGTATAGTTTGCATGAGAGAATCCTGATTTTTCATGTATTTTTTCATGTTTCTTTCAAAGTCAGTCATTCTTCTTTCTAGTTGAGGATTCTAGAAGGAGCATTGTGAAGCTTGGTTGGAAAAGTTTTGTTGATAGTTTGAAAAGTTAGGTGGATGGTTGGGAGAATTATTATGAAAATTGAAAAAGTTAGGTTGATGATTGGAAGAATTATTAGCATGATGGAAGTGGCTTGCATGATTTGACCATGAATGGTCAGTGTTATTTTGGCTCCATGAGAAATTAGGGTGACTTCTCCAGCCAGGTTTGTACGTTGGTGCATAAGGATTATTGTTCGGCCTTGAAAAGGTCGCATTCATTGGTTCATGGTATTGTTGCTGAGCCTAAAACACAAGGCACTCCTCGAACACATGATTCATGGCTTGGCAGTAAGTACATTCTGGAGTTGAAAATTGGTTTGGGCTGACTTGATTGACTGGACTTGGTTCCTTATTTTCTAAAGCTTCCAGTCTTCTTGCTAGGTTCGCTAACTTAGCCTCATTAGCTATGGATGATTTGATAGATTGGAGACCTCCTTTTGAAGAGATGGAGTTTGGATTCCTAGAGGTTTCACTAGTAGGTTCCCATTGGATGATATTTTCAGCTAGGTTTTCATATAAATCCCATCTTTCATTTTCATCCTTCTGCAAGAATCCCCCTTGGCACATACTTTCTAAGAGGGTTTTGTAGAATAGTCTAAACCGTCATAAAGAATTTGGCATTGTCGCCATTTCTCTATTCCATGATGAGGACATTGGACAAGGAGGTCTTTAAAGCGTTCAAAGTACCTCCAGAACGGTTCACTCGGTTCTTGCTTGAATTGCATGATGGTCTTCCTAATGAGAGCGGTCTTATGAATTGGATAGAATTTCTTCAAGAAGATCTTGATGAAACCATCCTAAGATGTGATAGAATCGGCCGCTAAGCTGTAAAGCCATTTCTTTGCTAAGTCCTTAAGAGCGAAAGGGACAAATCTCACCTAATAGCATCGTCTACAAGGTGTGAGATTTTCAACATTAGACATACTTTCTCAAATTCTCTTATGAAGAAGTAAGCATCTTCGTGTTGGCCCAAAGGCCTTCCACTCTAGTTTTGATGATGATTAACTCATGAAGTTATGTGTACTAATAATCTTGTGAGTTTAGTTTCAGATCTTTAATCAAGTTATTAGTTGGTGAAAGCTTCCACACATCTTTCACAAGTTGATTCAAGAGCCCGAGCGTCAAAGATCATATATAGCACTTGCTCGATGGATCAAGGAGTTTTGGGATCGAGTCGGCTTGGAGATTGCGCTCTACAAGAAGACTTCGGTACCATAGTTTAGTTTTGTGTTTAGATCCAAATTGTAAAGAGTAGAATAGTATGATAATGCTCAAGTTCACAACACACACATTTCATGTTTCGAATATTGGTTTTTGGTTTTTTCGGTTTTAGGTTTAACCGATCTTGGTTTTCATGAATAGATAAGATCAAAACAAGTTTACATGGTTTAATGTATATATGATTTGTTCTATATACATGCATGCTTTAATTTCCTAGACAAACTTAGTTTTGACTTACTTATTCATGTGTTATATGTTTTGGTATTTTTGACAAAACATATTTTGGAATTAATGACAAAAACTATGATATATATTTGTTTCATGTATATTGGATTTCTATCCATATACATCATGCTTCAAAGTATTTAGATATCATGTTTTTGTATTTGGAAGAGTTTTGGACAAAACGTATTTTCTATTCAAAATACAAGTTTTAGAAAATACAGTTTTTGGTTTTGGTAAAAATGATAAGACACAAAAATAGTTCATATTGATTGATATTTGAGCTAAACATTTTACCACATGTTTATATATCAATGCAAATTGATAAAACTATTTTTGGTGATTTTTAGATATGATAAAAGAATTTTTTTAAATATGTTTTAACCCAGTTTTCTGTTCCAGGCTTCAACCAAGTCGACTAGTAGCCTGACTAGTCGACTAGGGCTGAGGTCGGTCGACCGGGCCCGTCGACCGACGTGCACAATTCTGTGCACGTTTGGAGCCTCTGGGACGGTCGATCGGACCGGTCGACCGGACTGAGAGCAGAGCTCTCTGTTTGTTTCGGTCGACCGGTAGCTGCCAACGGGCAAAAATTGACCGTTGGGCGGTCGACCGGACCGGTCGACCAGCAAGGTTATTTTGGCAAAATCTGCTGCCAACGGCTAGTTTCCAGATTTGCCTATAAATACCCCATTTGCAAGAGTTTTTCAAGAAGATTTTTTGTGCGAATTTTTCCTTACTCTCTGGTATTTTCACAGCAATTAAAGAGGTTTTTGAATTCAAATTGAACAATCTTTTTGGTGTTTTTATTAGGGTTTGAAAAACCAAAGAAAGGGATTTTGGGAAAAGTTTTTATTTGAACTTCACTATCTTCATTTCTATTTTTTCCCAAAGATTTTCTTTGAGTTGCTGGTTTCAAATCCCTTGGTTTTCTCCTCACTTGAGCAAAAATCTACTATCTTCTCTATAGGGTCTTTGTGTGTGGGAAAAGAGATTGTTTGTGGTTGTTGTTGAACCACCAAGTTGTAAACCCTCTATACTTTGCTTTGTGCTTTTCCCTCTTGGGTTGAGGAGGTTATTTGTGCAAGTGATTTGTATCCCTCAAGTTGTGAGGTGATCCTTGCTTGGCCTTGTACTAATCCCTCGGGTTGTGAGGTGATTGTTTGTTAGCTTGGAGTTGTGCCTCAAGGAGGAGGTTGTGTTTGTAAGGAGAGGAGTTGGGTACTCCTTGTATTGTGATTGCCCCAAATCCTCGGTAGAGGTTCCCTTTGTGGGAGTCCTTTGTGGACAAGCTAGTGGACTTAAAATCCTTCTGGGTGAAGGCGGGGATGTAGAGCTGGGTGCTCGAACCTCGAAACATATCTTGGTGTTTGCGCTTGTTCATTGACTCTTACTCTCTCTCTCTTTACTTTGTGCCTTGCATCTATTCATATTGCTCATACATTCTTATATGCTTGGCTTGGTTGTGTGCATCTCTTGTTGAAATTGCAAATTAGTTTTTAATTCCGCATTGAGTTGACTAGATTAGCATAATCACCTATTCACCCCCCCTCTAGGTGATCTTTCAATTAGTATCAGAGCTAGCGCTCCTGATATTTAGGTTTAACCACCTAGGAGTGAGATCTTGGTTTGCTAATCTTCATTTGCATTATTCATTTGCACTCATTTAGTTTGCTCTCATGGATAGCCCTCCTATGTTTGACCATATTAAACTTGATGTTTGGAAGGCCAATATGAGTAGCCATTTGAAAAGACTAGGACACCTAGTTTATCAAGCCTCCACTATGGAATCATTCCCTAATAGTAGCAAGCATAAGAAGGCAAATGCATTAGCACTTAGAACACTTAGAGCATCTCTTAGTGAACATCTTTTACCTGTGTTTGATCGTTATGATTCGGCTTTTGCAGTTTGGAGCTTATTGACGTCTCCCGAGCTTCCAAGGATTATCAACAAGATGAGGAGATCTAAGAGAGAAAAGTCCGAAGAGCAATGCTTCATGGTCCAAGGGAAAAACTCCCTTGAGGTACAATCGGACACTCAATTAGATGATAGCTCTAGTTCCTATTGCCATGGTTGTTTTGAAGTTCAAACTTTAAATTTGGAGCTTGCTCAAAAGCTTGAAATTTATTGGAAAAACACAATCTTTTGAAAGAGGACAACCTTGTTTTGAAAAATGAATTAAAGGATTTATGTTCTAATTTTGAATTGGTTTTGCAAGAAAAGGAAGAGATCACTAGTGAACGTGACTCACTAAGATCTCAACTAGACCTTGCCCTTGATGAGATTGAGATTTTGAAAAACAAAAATGATTGTGATGATGTTGTGAAGCACAATGAGATTTTATCTTCTAAATTGGATTTTGTTTTAAAAGATAACCTTGTTTTGAAAAATAAAATTGATTCAATTATAAAAGAATTGGATTTAGTTTTGAAGAAAAATGAATCTTTGAAAATTGAAATTGATTCTCATGTGTGCCATACTAGTATAGCTTCTTCTTCTTGCACACCTATTGCATGCCCCACTTTGTCTTCCACTATTGAAAATGATATAAATATTTTGAAGAAAAGTGTTGAATGTTTGGGCTCCACTTTGAGCCAATGCACATTGAATCATACACGTTTGGAAATCTTGGTTCGCAAGAAACAAGGTCCATCTTTGCATGCTCACCCTTCACGGCATACACGTTCTTCCCACGGTCACCACCATCACACGTATGCTCATGTGTACACATGTACACATTGTGGCCGAAAAGGCCATCTTGCTAGAATTTGTTATGATCGTATCTATCATAAAAATTTAGCAACTAATCTTGTTTGGGTTAGAAAGGATACTAACCCCCGTGGACCCACAAAGAAATGGGTACCAAAGACCACCTCTATACTTTTTGATGTAGGTGGGAGCTCTCGCAAAACGTGAGAGTGTTGGTGCCTTGGAGTGGATGCGTTGCGTGCCTAAAAGAGAACCTTTTGGATGCTTCACTCTCAAGGAAATTTGGTGGGAGGACCACCGTGGTTTGGAGAACTAGAGATGCACCTTCATGAGTTTTGGTATCATTCTCTAACTCCCATTTTTATTTGCATACTTTTCATGTTCATCCATTTATAGCATGTCATGGTTTATTGTTCATTATGCTTATGCCATGCTTATTAGAATAGTGCTATACATGTTTAGTTACTTGAGCACCCATGTTTTATATGGATCTATATTTAGTGTTCTCACATTGTTTAAACTAACATGTATGCCCTAGATCTAATGCACATGCATATGCATTATGACCATTTGGATGTTTATGATTCATGTTTTATTGTTTCATGATTAGTATGATGTTTGCCATGTTTATTAGACTTATGCTTTACATGATTAGTTGTTGAGACACCCTTGTTTAATATGGACCCATACTTTGTGTTCTCTTTATGTTTTAGCTATCATGTTAATCATAGATCTAATGCACATGTCTTTGTTATGCTAATCACATGTTTGACTATGATTTTTTTTTTAATTCATGTTTTGATTATTATGTTTATCATGTTGGATTATGATTCCCGTTTTATGCGTAATGATTTGATTACTTGTTTAGATGTTAGTTTTCATTAAGACTAGAATTTATACTTGCACATGTAGTGGGACACAAATAAATCTTTATATATGTTTGTACTTGGATGCTCATTTGTACCCATTAAATGTGTTAGTATAGCCTAGTTTTGATGATTCATGCATTTTAAACTTGTATTTCTATTTTCGGATTTGTTTTATCTGTATGAGTTTTCATTTCATGTATATGTTTATTTTGCCAAACCTTAAGATATACATGTATACCCCTTTGAGTCGTTTGCTTTTCATGCAAATATATATATATGGACTCAATTGTGTTTAGGGATATGTATGTATACTTATTGTGTTGACAGTTCATACATATACCTTGAAATGAAATTAGTTTTGGTGAAAATTTGGTTTTTCTTGATTTTGGGTTTATTTGTTTAACTTCATGTATATGTCTATCCTATCCAAACTATTGATTATACATGTACATCCTTGAGCCACGTGCCTTCATGCATATACTTTTGTGGACTCATTATGTTTAGGATATGTATGTATACTTTAGTTTGTACATGACATACATATGCCTTGAAGTTTAAATCGTTTGGATGAATTCCATGTTTGCTAAGTGATTTCAGATTTATAATGAATCTCTTGTTTTTAAGATGATTTCAATTGGTGATTTCACATCTTAGATGAAATTCTTTTTGGTAATGAAAATCTAATTTTTCAAGTTTTCATGTTTTCAAGGAATTTCATATGAGCCTAATTGAATATTTTCATGATTGATATGTGTCACATTACACTTGTACACTCACTTTATTAGTTTACTCATGATTTGTTTTCTTGAGAATTTAAATGAGCTTTATGGACTTTGAGTGTTTAGTGATCATGTGATTTACATGTGTTTCATAAAAAATAATTTTGTTTTATTCCTTGCTTGAAGGATTTCGTACTAGTTCTAAAAGTTTTTCCTATAACTAGTTCGTATTCTTCACTATGGTAGAGATTTTCAAACAAAGCTTATTTTCAAACCTATTTTTGAAAACCCCTACCTTCTATGGGAGGATGGAAGGGAGATCATGTTCATGCATGCTTTAAAAATAAAATCATTTAAAAACTTGAACCATGATTGGGAGGTAGTTATATGAGGTATACACTTGATTTCATTGTTATTTCAATTGGTATCATTGAATTCTTTCAATTGGTATCGATCTTGACATTTCTTGTATACTCATATGTGTTTATATGTATGTATGCTTCATTCCAAGAATATCAATTTCTATTGGTATCTATTTTTCATACATATATTTGTTTTATTTGTGCTTATTATATCCCTATATCTTTAAGCACAAAATCTTGTTTATGCTAGTGCTTGAGTTACAATTTTATTTTAATTGATTATTTTTAAATTGGTATCAAGCCCATGCATCATTTCAGTTGATATTTCATAAAGGGGGAGAAAATTTGATTTTGTCTTTCAATTGGTGATTTCTCAATTGATATTTGATTCCCACTCCCTTACTTTATGATTGAAAATTTCAAATTGGTATCATATGTTTAAAATGAAAATGATTTACTATTGGTATCAAAATATGTGTGTTTAGACATTCAAGATTATTAAGTTTATTTTCAATTGGTATCAAGATTTTCATATGTTTTTTGCTTAAAATTGGTATCAATTTTTTTTTGTTTGTTTGTTTCCTTTCTATTGGTATCAAGATGCTATTCTTTGACATATTTTCAATTGGTACCTCTAAATGACTTTGTTTTTGTTTTAAACAAAAAGGAAAATCTTATTTTTATTGATTCATTGTTTTGAATAAAAAGGGGGAGAAATATTTATTGATTTTTCTATTGATTTGGTTTTGCTTTTACCCCTTATTAAAGATTGACTCTTTGTATTAAAAAGAAAGAAGTTTTTGTTTTGTTTTGGTTTTTACCCTTTTGTTGAAGATTGACAAAAGGGGGAGAAGAATTTGGGTTTATATATGCATGTTTTTGTTTTGCATATATTAAGTTTAATTTAGTTTAATTTTAATTTGTATCTAAAGCATGTTTTGTGATTGGATGTTTTGTAATTGGTATCTAGAGTGTAATTGGTATCTAGAGCATGTTTTGTTTTAAATATTTCATTGGAATTGGTATCTAAAGCATGTTTTGTGATTGGATGTTTTGTAATTGGTATCTAGAGTGTAATTGGTATCTAGAGCATGTTTTGTTTTAAATATTTCATTGGAATTGGTATCTAGAGCATGTTTTGTAATTGAACATTTCATTGGTATCTAGAACCCTTTATTGTTTATGCATAGGTATGCATGTTTCATGTTTCATGTTTAAGAGCCTTCATTGCCAATTCATTATGTTTATTTGTTTATGCATGAGTTAAGGGGGAGCTTCTTTGAAGCTTAACTTTAGTCCATGCATATATAACTCCATGAGTTTTGTCATCATCAAAAAGGGGGAGATTGTTGGCCCAAAGGCCTTCCACTCTAGTTTTGATGATGATTAACTCATGAAGTTATGTGTACTAATAATCTTGTGAGTTTAGTTTCAGATCTTTAATCAAGTTATTAGTTGGTGAAAGCTTCCACACATCTTTCACAAGTTGATTCAAGAGCCCGAGCGTCAAAGATCATATATAGCACTTGCTCGATGGATCAAGGAGTTTTGGGATCGAGTCGGCTTGGAGATTGCGCTCTACAAGAAGACTTCGGTACCATAGTTTAGTTTTGTGTTTAGATCCAAATTGTAAAGATTAGAATAGTATGATAATGCTCAAGTTCACAACACACACATTTCATGTTTCAAATATTGGTTTTTGGTTTTTCGGTTTTAGGTTTAACCGATCTTGGTTTTCATGAATAGATAGATCAAAACAAGTTTACATGGTTTAATGTATATATGATTTGTTCTATATACATGCATGCTTTAATTTTCTAGACAAACTTAGTTTTGACTTATTCATGTGTTATATGTTTTGGTATTTTTGACAAAACATATTTTGGAATTAATGACAAAAACTATGATATATATTTGTTTCATGTATATTGGATTTCTATCCATATACATCATGCTTCAAAGTGTTTAGATATCATGTTTTTGTATTTGGAAGAGTTTTGGACAAAACGTATTTTCTATTCAAAATACAAGTTTTAGAAAATATAGCTTTTGGTTTTGGTAAAAATGATAAGACACAAAAATAGTTCATATTGATTGATATTTGAGCTAAACTTTTTACCACATGTTTATATATCAATGCAAATTGATAAAACTATTTTTGGTGATTTCTAGATATGATAAAAGAATTTTTTAAATATGTTTTAACCCAGTTTTCTGTTCCAGGCTTCAACCAAGTCGACTAGTAGCCTGACTAGTCGACTAGGGCTGAGGTCGGTCGACCGGGCCGGTCGACAAACGTGCACAATTCTGTGCACGTTTGGAGCCTCTGGGACGGTCGACCGGACCGGTCGACCGGACTGAGAGCAGAGCTCTCTGTTTGTTTCGGTCGACCGGGGCGGTCGACCGGTAGCTGCCAATGGGCAAAAATAGACCGTTGGGCGGTCGACCGGACCGGTCGACCGGCAAGGTTATTTTGGCAAAATCTGCTGCCAACAGCTAGTTTCCAGATTTGCCTATAAATACCCCATTTGCAAGAGTTTTTCAAGAAGATTTTTTGTGCGAATTTTTCCTTACTCTCTGGTGTTTTCACAGCAATTAAAGAGGTTTTTGAATTCAAATTGAACAATCTTTTTGGTGTTTTTATTAGGGTTTGAAAAACCAAAGAAAAGGGATTTTGGGAAAAGTTTTTGTTTGAACTTCACTATCTTCATTTCTATTTTTTCCCAAAGATTTTCTTTGAGTTGCTGGTTTCAAATCCCTTGATTTTCTCCTCACTTGAGCAAAAATCTACTATCTTCTCTATAGGGTCTTTGTGTGTGGGAAAAGAGATTGTTTGTGGTTGTTGTTGAACCACCAAGTTGTAAACCCTCTATACTTTGCTTTGTGCTTTTCCCTCTTGGGTTGAGGAGGTTGTTTGTGCAAGTGGTTTGTATCCCTCAAGTTGTGAGGTGATCCTTGCTTGGCCTTGTACTAATCCCTCGGGTTGTGAGGTGATTGTTTGTTAGCTTGGAGTTGTACCTCAAGGAGGAGGTTGTGTTTGTAAGGAGAGGAGTTGGGTACTCCTTGTATTGTGATTGCCCCAAATCCTCGGTGGAGGTTCCCTTTGTGGGAGTCCTTTGTGGACAAGCTAGTGGACTTAAAATCCTTCTGGGTGAAGGCGGGGATGTAGAGCTGGGTGCTCGAACCTCGAAACATATCTTGGTGTTTGCGCTTGTTCATTGACTCTTACTCTATCTCTCTCTTTACTTTGTGCCTTGCATCTTTTCATATTGCTCATACATTCTTATATGCATGGCTTGGTTGTGTGCATCTCTTGTTGAAATTGCAAATTAGTTTTTAATTCCGCATTGAGTTGACTAGATTAGCATAATCACCTATTCACCCCCCCTCTAGGTGATCTTTCATTCGGACTCTAAGCCATGAAACTTGGGGAGTGCGTTGATGAATTGAGGCTTGAGCTCAAAATTGTATTCACCAACCGATGGAAGTAGAATGCAAGATGGAAGTGAGGTTCGAATGGGATAGAACCTATCCTGTAATGATGTTGGTTGAGCCATAACTGGATCAGGTCTTGGTCCAAATTTAGGTGGTGATGTGTTTTTAGTCAACCTAGATGAGTTAGGGTCTCTTGACCACACTTGCATATACAAACACAATCACAATCACAAACAAGTTTACCAACAGTCAACAAGAGTAGTCAACCAAGCCTAGTCTAAGGTAACCTTGACCTAGACAACTCCTAGCTGGTTGATTGTACACAGGAGGTATAATGTAGACTTTGACCACAAGCTAATCAGCCAGGTCAGGGCAAGATTGGTGGGAGATTATCCGTCAAAGACGTTCCTTAATTAAGTAACCACCAACGTTCGGGCTCTCGGCCTTTAATCCCCTTCCTAAACACTGATTTGGCAGGAGTCAAATCCCAACACCTTCCCCCTTAGGATAATCTCCTAGTGAGTTCGAGATGTCCCTAAGGCCAACATCTATCAGATTTTACTTAGGCTTAGGTTGTGCGTGCTTGGAGATAGTTTGTGGGCTAAGGAAGGGTAATGACTACCCTACCTTATCTTGAATTGGATTTTGCCCTTAGAATTTATTGTGCAAAGTGTGCAAGATATAGAAAAGTAGCATTCAAAAGCAAATATCACCCAAGAATGTTTCCTAAATTATATGCTATGCATACGTACCTTGTCTCCAGCTCTCTTCAACAGTAATTATAAAATAAACGTAATTAGACAAATGCCTCGAATGCAAGTCTAAACGTTTTTTTTAAGCAATTAACAATCACTCAAATTACTGTTGGATTAAAATAGGGACAGTGGATAGCAGATATAGCAAGAATATAATGTACAAAAACTTAATTTTTGCGAGCAATATGTCCTGCAAAAAAGAGTTTTAGTAGTCCAACGAAATGTTGAACTTTTGTAACGCAATTTCTTGAAATTCTATTTCCTACTTTTAAGAGTAGGGGCACAGAATTTGTAAGTCTTCTCTTGCAAAGCTTGAATGCTAGATCAGAATCTTCAAGTCCTTGAAACAACACACCAAACTTGTTAAAAACAAATACACCGTTCCCTCCCGGCAACGGCGCCAAAAATTGATTTTAAAAATCAAAGAGTTAAGAGATTTACCATGTAGTTTCGGGCTAACGGGTCGTGTCCAAGAGGAGGAATGCGATGAAAGCTTTTCGGTGTTTTATTTAGTAACAAAGAATTGTGCTCGTTTTTAATTGAAAAGAGAATGGAAAGAAGGGAGATGATTAAAAGAGAAATTGCAACTTGGAGAAGGCTTTGGAAAAGATGAATTTTGTATGAAGTTTAAAAAGTGATTTGTTATTTTTTAATGAAGAAGAAAATCTGGGCTCACTACCTCACTACTGAATAATATGTTCTTCTATTAAAATCATTAGTGCCTCAACTTGATCATAGGCAAAAACTTAAGATTGCTTTTAGAAAGGTTTAAGCAAAGCACATAAGATGTTTGAAAAAATTAATTCTTTTCTTTAAGAAATCGTCTTGAATTGAATGTTAAATCATCAAGAGGTTCGAGCATGAGATAAAAACAAGTTCAAGAGACGTTTTTTAAAAGAAGTAGAAGTTTAAAAATCCAAACCCGTCCTCATGTGCCTTCAAGAACACTTTCAAAGAAGAAAGGCTTTAGTTTAGGCATTCAAATGATTCATTGGGTCTTTTTCATGAAAACCATTCAAAAGAAGATGGATCAGAGAGAGGAGTAATAGTGAGCCCAGAAAATTGATTTAGTTACTCATAGAAGACAAAGAATAATGCAAGTAAATAACGCAAGACATACCGTAAAATGAGTGGAAGAACATGTAGCTCGATTCTTATATTGATGTCACTTCAATCTTCAAGTTACAAGCACTCAATTCCTCTCTCTCACAGGTATTTGTACTGAACTACAAATTGCAAAATAAAAATACAACTTTTGTACTATCTAACAAAGAGCCTAAACCTTAAAGTAAAACAAAAATTCTAATCCTAGTCTTTGCTCCTTTGTTCTCTGTTGGAACTGATATTTATAGGGAAAAATCAGAGGGGGGGATCATAGGAAGTTGGGGAAGCAATGCTCCCCTAACCACCTTAACAAAGCCACAGAAACGCGGCTAGGGCTGCATTTTCGCGGCCCTGGTGTGGCCAGATGGCCATACCCAAGTGGTGGGTGCTCCTGGTTTGATGATTCTCCCATATCTTCTGCTGGTTTTTTCATTTTTGCTTCAGAATTTGACGAAACAGCCTTTGATTGTTGGCTTCAACCGCTTGATTTGGGAGGATTCTTTTCAACCGTTTTCAACCTCTCTGATATGCCAAGATTTTGCCTGATTCCTTGATTTCGAATTTATTCTGAATTAAATCAGAATTTTGTGGGCTTTTGGGCTTGTTTCTCTTTCCTTTCTTTTAGCAATTGGGCCTACATTTAACAAAGAAGAAGAAGACTTATTAATAGGATTTATTAGCTAAAAAGTATGGTAAGGTGACAATTTATATGCAATATATGTGACTGATCAAAAGTCCTTGGTTTTGATTTGTGACTTCGTCCAGCTGGGAGGAACTCCTAATCATATCTGGTTTTTGGTGAATTGGATCCGGGTTCCTTTAGATTCGTCGTCAATTTCTGAATCCAATATTTCTTCTAGAAACTCTCTAGCTTGGCCTTCAAGTAATGAGATTTAGTAACCCAATAAGATCTTATTCCGTCTTTGTCCTTGAACTCTTGATTATCTGCAAAAAGAACCAAAACACGATTTAAAAATTATATTTTATTCATAAATCAGTTGAAAAATGCGAATGATGCCGAATTGTAGACTAATCACACTCTCACACTTATTTTTTGCTTGTCCCAAGCAAAAGAAGAAAAGGAAAAATGAAAATAAGAATGTTATTACATCACTTTCGCAGGTGATGTGATTGCATTGAGCGTGTGTAACAAGCCGTTAAACCTCTAGGTTACCCTAGAGGAGGAGTTTTATCTCCTGAGGATTTTCTGCAGATTGCACCCACAAAATCCATAAAGAAAGAAGATAAATGTTAGTATTTTGAAAATACATTTTGAAAGAGAGAAAAGTTTACAAAATATTTTTGCAAAATTTAAGCGATCTAATGTTATAAGTTCACCAAAAATTATTCTTCCTTAAACTTAGTCTATATGTAAGATCTTGTCTTCAATTAAGATAAGAATTCAAAATCGGATAGAATATTTTATCCTTCATAAAAGTTAGATAATATGCACTTTGTGAATAGTGAAGATAGGGATTTTAATTCTAACCATCAAGCCATTTATTTATGTATATTTTTTTCTTTTTTCTTCCCTTAGTTTTCTTAGACTTTCTAGTTTACCCGGGTAGTGAGTCGTTGACTGATGACTCCCAGTAAGATAGTCTTAGGGCACCAGATGAGAAAACATCCCTCGGGTTTAAAAACTCGAGTAAATAAGGCCATAAAATTAAGAGGGATTATTTATTTCTTATGACCACTGTTAGGTGTGAATAATCATACTTCTTGAGGCATAATTATTCTGCTTTAATAAGTGATTTTTTTATTCACATATATATTTTTTATTTTTTCTTATTTTTGCTTCATGACATTTTTGGTCTTTATTTTCTTCCCAAAAATGTGTAAGTGTGAAGTACAAACTATCTAAGAAAAAAATTCAAGATAAAATTATCTCTCAAATTTCTCTTACTTAGCCTATAATCTTAAATAAGATCTATTTTTTCGACTAAGTTTAAGATGTCATAATTAAGGCTTCTTTAATTTTTAAGATCATCTTAATTTTCTTAAAAATAAATCAAAACTTTGTTTCTTATTTCAAAAAGTTTTTTTAAAGAAAGGGAAAAATCCTATACAAAAAAGAACAAAATTCTAACAATATCCTAAAAGAAGTGTAAAGCAAAAAAGGGAAATTCCTAAAAGAAGTGAAAAGGAAAGAAAATAAAATAACTTTATGTTGGTAAACCCTCCCCCACACTTATCTCATGTATTGTCCTTAATGCATCGTGAATGTATATATGCTGAAAAAAATAGAGAGGAAAGGAAAAATCATCTCAAGGTGGTGGTTCCGGTGGTGGTCTGATTAGTCCATGAAATGTGGGCCAATTCAAGTTCGTGGAGTTCGGAGGAACCCATCAATGACCTCTATAATATAACTCACTATAATGATGTGTACATGAATGATTTTTATTAAGAATTTTACCCCATCTAAATTTCAAATTTTCAAAATAATTTCAGAGTCCCTTGTCTAGAATGGAGTGTGAAATGATTGATTTGGGCTCAGAAAGTACAGGAACTAATACTGACTTAGGAAAATGACTGAAATCAAGTGAAGGTCCAGGAGGCGAGATTTGTTCAGGAAGTGGGTCCAAATCAAGAAGTTGAAACTCAAGTCCATATTCATTTCTCCAAATTGGAATGTGATTCCCTAAGGTTGGTAATTCAAGTTCAAGAATGACAGGTATGAGAATCAAAATTGAGTCAAGCAAGCATTCCATACTTATTTCCCAAGCAGATGGTTGTTCATTTTGAATAGGTGAAACTGAGTATGAATCTTGAAAATATTGTGGATTTGGTGAATTGAGTTTTCTTTTGTTAGGACTCAAGCATGGCTTGTACAACTTCTATACTTTTTTCTCACTCAGATATTTCTTCAATTGGTGGTTCTGGAAAAGGAGTATAGGAAGCAAACTCAGGGAATGAATATTGTGGAATTTGTGAAAATTGTAGACAAGGTGGTTAAAAATTTGACTCGGGGGGGTGAAACCTCATTGATTCTGTGAAGAGTGAAAATTATTATAGAAATTATGGTTATAGGATTGGGGGTATGGGTTGTATTGATTCGGATAAGCCAACTCGGTGTATTTGGTTGGTTCATATTGTAAAAAATCGGGTTGGAATTATCTGAATTAAATAGGGTTGATGTGAAGTATGGATTCATATTAGAATTGAAAGAATTGTTGTTGTTGAATTCCATATAACAAACAAACACAAACTAAAAAGATAAAGCAAATAACAAACAAAAAACAAAGAGAAAATCAAAACCAAGTCTATATTAGGGTTGACTTATACCTAAATGACTCCTAACTGGGCGATTACCCAGGGGAGGTTGTTGTATGAATCCGACCACAAGCTAATCAGCTAGGTAGGGGTAAAATACAGTGGGAGGTATCTGTGCAAAGCAACGGGCCTTAATTACGCCAATCCACGATATCTTCGAGGCTTACCTCTTAATCCCCAATCTTAGACACTGATTTTACAAGAGTATGATTCAAATAAGTTTCACCCTCGGTCAATCTCTTAATGAGTCCGAGATGTCCCTAGGGGCCAACGTCTATCAATTTTTATTAAGGCTTGGTTTGTGTGAGTGGGGAGGTGGTTTGGATTAAGTATGGGTAATGACTTTCCCACCTCATCTTGTATTGAGTTATGCCCTTAAGTCCAATTCATGCAAGTGTGCAATATAGACAAGAATAACACATAAAGCGAGTAAATCACCCATGTGTTTGTCCTATGCTATATGCAATGCCATATGTACACCTCAGTCCAGATTATAACAACAGAACAAAATACCGTATATTGGAATGAAATTTGATACATGTCTAAATGCAAATGTCTAAACCGTATTAAAAGCGTCCAATTATCGTATTTTAGTTCTTAGTTTATTGCAGTGTTCAGGCAATCAAAGCAGAAAAGTAATATTACAAGTTCACTAGCTATTACAATATACACATCCCAGCAAAACACGATACAAATTTGCCACAAAGTTGTCGCGGAACCGAGGCAAAAGTTGCGTTTGCATGGCTTTTCTATAGAAGTTGGGTCGTTGCTTTCAAGAACAGGGAGCTACAATACAAATGCGTGTTTTGCAATATTAAGTTCCAGTAAAAATTGACCTGCACACTAAAATAGAGAAGAAAATGTTAACAAAAACGTTAAATCAAAACCATTCCCATCACCGGCAACGGCGCCATTTTTTTATCGGGGCGGAAAACCCGCACTTAAAAATGTGTGTTTTATGTAATCAATGAAAAAGCGTGCGTGTTAATGTTGATACTTCTGCTATAGCGTTGGCTCAATGGGTCGAATACACAAGGACAGGAGGCAATAGAAGCATTAATAGTCTGTTCACATCGTATGTTAACAAGTTCTTCTTTGTTAAAGAATGAGAAAAAGAAAAGAAGGAATCTAGAAGTGATATGTAGAGGAGGTGATGGAAACGGTGATGTGAAAACAAATAAAACTGGTGGTAAATCAGTGGAAGAAAACAAGATAGTAGAAAATAAGGTAAAACAAGATGATGGAATTGAAATAGAAAGTGGAGTGATTTAGAAAGTGGTTTAAAAACAAAATAAAAGAAAAGAAGAAGTAGAAGAAATAGGAAATGAAAACAATATGAAATAAAAATAGTATTTTTATGTTGAAAAAAAGGTTTGAAAATAAAATAAAAAGAAAAGAAGATTCAAGGCAACTAACTATTAAATGATTCACTAATCATCTAACCTCTTAGTGATAGTTGCCTCACATGGATCCTTGGTAATCACTAGTACTTGGCTTCAAGAGATGATACAAAGCATCACTCATAAGATCGTTCCTCACATTCAAAACTTACATTAAGAGCAAGCAAATAAAAATTTAGATCATCAAAACCATTAGAAGCAAGCATGAAATAAGAGAGAGTTAGCATGGTTAGCAAGTTAGCAAGTTAGATGTTAGAATCCATCATCATGAGCCATCAATGGCTCTTGCAAGAGTAAGGCCTTCTAGAGGCTATTAGATTCATGTGGATTATCAAGAGGAGGCTAGATGATTAGTGGTAAGTAATTAGATTGCCACAAAATAAAAGTTAGCTAGTCATGTTAGAGGTTAGAGAAGAAACCATTGAAGAAAGAAGGAAGATTAAATAGATTATCACCATTTATTACATCAATCTCTCTCTTTCTCTCTCTGAATCTCTCTGACCTAATATATGAATCTAAAAGAGAAACCAAAATACAATAGAAAGAAGAAGAACACCTATACTACACTACACTAATGGAGGAGAAAACCTAGCTACTGTTGGCCCAAAGGTAATTAGCCCTAGTTTTGATGATAACAAAACATATGAAGTTATGTTTTTAAAAAATTTATTTAACAAAGTTTCAGGTTAACTCTTTGTTACATTTCGGCTCCATCACAAGACTCACACGTTTGGAAGCCAAGAAGATTTAGATCTCAGATCCTAAGCACATAGAAGAGCGCAAGAATCAAGATTGCAAGAGAACATTATATCAAGATTTGTATTTTTGCTTTTTGCATTTTAGATAGAATTTATAGTCGTTTATTAAAACCAAGATGATATAGGTTGATAGCTTTTGGGATTGACACACACACACATATTTTTCATACTCCTATGTGTTTTTGCAAAGAGTTCAAAATACTTCTCTTTGTCGTTTTTCAAGATCGAGTTTCAAAAAATCGAGTTTTAGAAAAACGAGTTTTGAAAAAACTGGATTTCGATTTAGAAAAAGAGTTTTTACAAAATATTGTTCTAACTTGTTTTGTGTTGATCCATGATCAGACACTAGTTCTATCAAATCCTAGAACTCTATTTTGTGTTTAAAGATCAAAAATTATTTTGTCGGAAAAAGATTTTTTTTAAAAAGATTTCAATTACAAAGCCTTTGGCCCTTAGTCGGTCAACCGACTGGTTGACCTTAGATAGAGTAGGTTTGCTCTGTCGGTCAACCGAGCGGTCGACCGACAAGGACCAAAGTACATTTGTGCACTTCGGTCGATCATGCGGTTGACCAACTGCAAGAGCTTTGCTCACGGTTGGGCCCAGTCGACCGCCGTGGTCGACCGACAGAGAGCTTTGCTCTCTGGTTGGGAACAACGGTCGACCGACTGGTCGACCGCTATCCCCAACGGTCGAAAATCTGACCGTTGGCAGACGATTGACAGAAGAATTTTCATCTGAATTTTTCCCAACGGCTATATTCTGTTTTATCTTTTTCTGGGTCTTTTCCCAACGACTCTTTTGGGTTTTCTCCTCATGTTTTCATCCCCTCTAAATAGCGGGACTATAGAAAAATCCTACGTTGAAGCCTACAAAGTCGAACGATTTTGATGATGGACAAGCATTTATACAGAGTTATGATTACTCAACCTCAGTTGAAGATTTTGGGTATTTTTGTGTATTTTTAGAAAAATTGTTAAAAGCCTTGAACACGCACACAAATACCTATATAGTCGACTTGCCATCCTAGTATAGTCGACTTGATCGACTAAGTTCTTCAAAAAATATATCCCAACTTTCTGTTTGTTTTCTGGCATCAAAATTAGTCGACTTGACCTCTAAGTATAGTCGACTAACAGATACCCTAATCAACTATACATTTTCCCCAGTCGACTAATCCCTTCTACAAAAATTTCCTTACTCTTTGTTTCTTATCTGGCATCACAATTAGTCGACTTCCCAAAAAGCATAGTCGACTAACCCCTTCTATAGTCGACTAACCATGTCTATATAGTCGACTATAAACAGTTTTCCAGAAACTTAGTATCCGTATCAGCCTAAATATAGTCGACTTACCCCATAAATAGTCGACTAACCTTTGTAAATTTTGTTCTTCTAGTCGACTACCCTCCTAACCTAGTCGACTAATAGCAGTTTATAACTGCTGTACAGTTGGTGAATTCTGGTGTTTTAACCAACGTTTCAAAATTCAAATTTGTCCTGATAACTATCCTAACTGACTATAGATTTCACCTATAAATAGGGTGTTGTCCTAGGATCAATTCACCAATTCAAATCTCAAGTTTTCAGCCTAAAAACTCTCTTCAAAATTCTGTTTTTCTGAAAACTTTTCCACTTTTTGTTTCTTCACCAATTCCTACTCTATTGTGAAGATTTCTAAAAGTCCTCCTATAAGAGACCTTGTCTACAAGCACATTCAGATTCAAGGCTTATAGGATCAATTGTAATCATTCAAAGAAGAGCATTGTACAAGGGCGTCTTCTTGGTGTAGAAGAGAAGTTGTACAAGGTGTTTGTTCTCTTGGTTGTAAAGAGGAGTTGTACACATTTGGCAAAGGGCTTTTTGTCAAGTGGTATACAAGGTATTAGTTTTGGGTGTATCCAAATCAGGAAAGGAATCTCAAGCGGTTTGCTTGGGGTCTGGATGTAGGTCACAAGGACCGAACCAGGATAAATCTCTTGTCTTTGCGTTTGCATTATTTTTTGAGTTTTATCTTGTGAATTTCTATTTCCTGCAAGTAGTTTCATTTAAATTTTTATAAACACTGTTCAGCCCCCCTCTAGTGTTTGTGTTGCTTGAATATAGATCCTACATCCTATAACAAGATTTTTAAAGTTAGATCAAGTTTCTACAAGTTTACATCAAGGTTTAGGTTTTTCTTAAAAGATTTTCTTCTGAGCCAAAATTTCATATCCTTGACTTTTAGCGTGAGCCTTCCCTCTACATCTTTGCAAGCTATTTTCACTACACAATCTCAAAGAGTTTCACCTCCTCATCTTGGTTATAGGATTGTGCTTGTGAGCCTTTTGTGATCAAGTGAAGATCACTGATTTCCTTCCATTGTGAAGTTGTATATGTTGCGGCGTCAACTAAGCTAGTGAGCTCCGAGTTGGTGTTGTGGCACCGTGAGAGAGGACTTGTGAGTCCATTGAGTTCTAGTGAGAACTTGTAATGCTTGACGAACTAGTGAGATCGGTCATAGTGAAAATCCTTCATGGTATTGAAGGCGGGGACGTGGAGCAGTGGCTCGAACCTCGGAACATATCATCGTGTTTGCGATTACTTACTCTTTCTCTCTTAACTTTACTCTCTCTTTACTTATTTGCACACTTATATTGTTTACTTATTTGCAAGTATTCTTTGCGTTGTGATTGGATTTGCTAGGTTGCTAGCAAATAAATTTTAATTTCACATTATTTGCCATTTAGTATAGTCATCACCTATTCCCTCCCCTCTAGGTGATTTAGAATTGGTATCAGAGCCTAACCTTAGTCTTGGTTTAACCACCTTAGGGAGATCCTTTCTTTTGGCTATTTTGATTTGTTGCATTTGTTATTTGTTTGTGCACTTATACTTGTTTTCATAGCATTACACGACTTCTCTAGCATCAATTCCCATACAAATTTGATGGGTTGAACTTCCCCATTTGGAAGGTCAAGATGAACCTATTCCTTAAGTCCCTAGGAGTTAGAGTTGCCAAGGCCATTACTAAAGAATTTGTTGAACCTCACGGGGATGAGGCTACATAGTTCGAAGCAACCGCTAAGGACTATGAGGCCAATGCTAAAGTCCAATATGAACTTACACAAGTATTAAATGATGATGATCTTTCTCGTGTAATTAATTGCAAATCCCCTTTTGAAGTTTGGAATGATCTTATCATTACTCATGAGGGGACATCTCAAGTCAAGAGATCTAAAATTGACTTGCTTTATTCTCAATATGAGAATTTTTATATGCTTGAAAATGAAAGTATCAATGAGATGCTTACTCAGTTCACCAAGATTACTAATGGATTATCTTCTTTAGGTGACACCATTGACAATGATCAAAAGATTCGGAAGGACATTAGAGCTCTCCCCAAGGCTTGGGAAGTCAAGGCAATAACCCTCAAGGAGCTCATCGATAGAGAGGAGATGGATTTCTCCAGCTTCATTGGAATTCTCAAAACCCATGAGATGAAAATGTAGGTGAGAGAAGAAAGGGAGACTCCAAAGAAGAAAGCGATAGCTTTTAAGGCTACTCCATCATCCTTTGATGAAGAAGAATCGTCGAAAGATGGTGATGAGGACTTTGCCATGCTCATTAGGAAGTGGGCAAGATGTTTTATAAAAAATAATGACAAAGCAACTTTCGAAGAGGAAGACATCAAGGGAGATTTGAAAAGAAGAAGGAGGAGATGGGTCCTTACTTTCATTGCAAGAAGACAGGCCATCTAATTCCAGATTACCGCTCACTTCAAGCCACTACCTCCAAGAACGTGCATAAGAAGAAGAAGGCGATGGTAGCCACTTGGGATGATTAGAAAACGAATTTCGGAGAGGAGATTGATGTCGCACACATTTGCTTCATGGCAAACAGAGAGGAAGCTTCCATAGTAAATCTCAAAACCTCTTTAGAAGATAATGCTTTAACTATGGATGAACTTGCATAATTTTTTAAAGAATTACAAAATAGATTTGAAAATTTCTTGTACAAAATAAAAAATTGAAAAAGGAAAATGATTTTCTAAAGAATAAGCTAGAAATTGTTTTCAAGAGAAAAATGACTTTTCTATTTCTTTTGAAAAAACCAAAAGATTTTGATAAATACAAACTTATTTGTAAGGGTAAAAGCCCTAACATGGTTTTTAACAAAAATGAATTTTTTGATATCCAAAAACATATTGATGTTTAGGATACAACTTTGAAAAAGTGTGCATTTGACGTGAAAAAATTTAGCTCTATATTTCCAAAGGGAAAAACCCAAAGGAAACAACACCTCGTTCATCTCACACACACCATGAAAAAGATGCACAGCATGCACATCCACATCAACATAAGCATACTTTCATGTATGACAAAGTGTACATATGTGCACATTGCGGCCGCAAAGGCCATTTAGCAAAATTTTATTATGCTAAGTTAAACATGTTAAATAAAAATATTTGGGTCTGAGAAAGCACTAACCCTATAGGACCCAAAAAGATTTGGGTACCAAAGGATACACCCAACATAATTGATGTAGGTGTGTCGTCATCCTCCAACACATAGGGGGAGATGGTGCCTGATTGAGCTGGAACCTGCACAAAAATATAGAATTTCAGAACTTTTAAAGCAGTAGTGCAAGGTGCTCAATTCTACCGCTATAGAAAGTGGCTATGCGGGTCGTGATCCACAAGGAGGGACTAGCGATGGAAGCTTTTTAGGCAAGTTCTCTTTTATGCTACAATTAATAGTTAAAAATTCTTCTTTTAGTTCTTTTAGAAGGAAAATGAAAAAGAGTTATAATTAAGTTAGGAAGAAAGTTATAGATAGAGAAGATGGAGAAAATAGAAGTGATATGTACAAAGAAATTTAAAGAGTGAAAGAGATTAGGGTATTATGGTGTTGATGATCTATACTAAAAGTTACAAGAAAGAAGAAAAAACTAAAACATAAAAAGTATACTTACCTCTTCGGCACCTGCTTACCTTTTACCTGTATCAACGATGTACCTTTCTTTGAAGGCAAGCGAAGCATGGCAGATGAGATCTTCCCCATTCCCGATTTACACTATAAAATGAAGGGGTGAGCCATACTACCATAGAAATGGATATCCATCACCATAAACCATCAACGACACTTGTAAGGACAAGACAACTTTGAGGCTATCGGCTTCATTTGGATCCATAAACACAAAAGAGGAAAGCGAACAAAAATAAGAATAGAAAAGAAAGGAAACCTCGATTCGATTCAAATAACAATGGAAGAAAAGATCACTTACACCGGTGTCACCTTTAGTACAAGCTTGCTCTCATTCCTCTATGAAAGTCTCCTCTCCTCTCAGTTACATAAATGAAACAAAAATTACATGAAAGAAAATTAAAAACCTAAGTTACAAGCTACAAATTAGCATAAGTTCTACTCTCTGCTTGATCGTCCTCTTTTGCCTTTGAGATTGCAGATATTTATAGGAGAAATGCAGAGGTTAGAGGAGTATGAAGATAGAAAAAGCTGGATATTTCTGAATTTGAATCTGCCCCTTATCCCCAACTAGATTTGATGTGGATAGTCAGTTCTAATTTGTAACTTATTGACGTGTTGATTACTGAATATCACTTATCAAATGATAGAATTAGAAATAATGATTAACTTAAGAGTTATAGTCCTTTAAATCTTCTTTCTGGATCATCTTGAATCATTAGATTTGAGATTCGGTAGCGAAAGTTATAAATCAAATATTAAAATGTATCCAGACAGAATTTGAGTCTAACTTTCTTCATCTCATCCGTTGATCTCTCTCTATCCATTTATCCCTCTGTATTTGATATTATCCTCAGTTGATCTTTAGCTAACCAAAATGGATTTATAGAAATCTGAATTTTACCGGTTTTCATTGGTGTTATCTTTCTGATTTGCTCTGATCTTCAGCTGAACATTTGCCCAACCTTGATTTGTTCTAACTAGAACTGTGATCATCCTCAGCTCACCAAATAGATCCAGTTAAATCTGATTTTAACTGGTATTTATTTGGTTTAATCCTCTTTCTCTTCATTATTATCTTCTACAAAATAGACATTTAAGATAAAAGAATTTGCAGATTTATTACACGATAAATGTAGGAGTGTAATGAAAAGAATGCAAATATGTGTACATTCACACTCCCAAACCTATCTTTTGCTCGTCCTCGAACAAAACAAGAAAACTAAATCAAAGATTATTAGACCACTTTCGCAGGTCATACGATTGCACTGAGCTTGTGCAACAAGCCATTAAACATCTAAGTTTCCCCTAGAGGACGAGTTTTGTCTCGTGAGGGTTTTCAGTGGATTACACCCACAAAATCCGTAAAGAAAGAGAAAAATGTTAGTATTTTGAAAATACATTTTGAAGAAAAAATATTTGAAATATTATTATAAGATTTAAGTAATCTATAAGTTATAGGAAAACAGAATTTTTCATTCCTAAACTTAGTCTCTATTCAAAAAGTTGTTATCAATGAAAGTAAGGGGTCAAATTGTATTTCTCATCTAGTCTATTACTTTACCCTAAGTCATATGCACTTTGTGACCGTGAAAATTTTAACTAAGGGTTCTTTAACTCTAACTCTTATGTCTTATTTATTTATATATATATATTTTTGGTGATATTATTCCTTAGTTTTATTAGGCTTTCTAATCTGCCCATGTAACGAGCCTTTAATCGGTGACTCCCAAATCAAACAGTCTTAGGGCACTGGGTGAGAAAACACCCCAAGGACTTGAGGACTCAAGCAAACAAGGCCTCAAAACTAAGGATTTTGTTATATGAACCGCTTTTAGGCGTGAATACTTATGCTTTATTAGGCAAGAATACCCAGCTTAATCAGAGGATTTTTATATATATTTTCTTAAACTTATCTAATCATCTTTCGCTAAATACTAAGACTTGCTTAGTCCAAGGCACCTAGCTATTTAATAATTAGATTTGTTTATCTTTTATATTTTTTTAAGGCATAAGAATCTTTGTTTTTTAAACCCTAAGTGTTTAAGTGTATGAAGTGTGCAAATTTCATTAAGAAAAAGATCAAGACTAAATTAATTTGACAAATTATCTTTCTAACCCTAAAAATCAAACAAATAATCTTATTTTAACCAAGTTTAAGAAATCCTAATTTTGATTTTCCTATTCCATAAAAATTGACTTAATTTCTTACAAAACAATATGTCAAAATATTGTTTCTAGTTTCAAAAAGTTTTTAAAAGTAAAGAAAATGTTAAAAAATTTAATAAAAAAAAAACCTAAGTTATGTTAGAACCCTCTCCCACACCTATCTCATGTATTGTCCTCAATGTATGAATTAATGCATAGATGCATGAAAAAGAAGACAGGAAAGGAAAATACTACCTTAAGATGGTGGTTCCGGTGGTGGTCTGATTGGTCCACGAAATTCGGCCCAATCGACTTTGCATGGAGTTCGGAGGAACCCACCAGAAATCTCTCTAATATAACTCACTAAAATGATGTATACATGAATGATTTTTATTAAAAATTTAACCCCAACTAATTTCCAAATTCTATAATTAATTTCAGAGTCAATTTTATCAACCACCTTGTCCCAAAATGGAGTGTGAAAAGATAGAATGATTGACTTTGACTTAGGAAGTACGGGAATTAATACCGACTCAGGAAAGTGACTTAAGTCAAGTGAAGGTTCAAGAGTCGAGATTGGTTCAGGAAGTGGGTCCAAATCAAGAATTTGAAACTCGAGTCCACATTCATTTTCCCACAATGGAATGTGACTTAATATTGGTGATTCAAGTTTAAGAATGACAGGTGTGAGAATCAAAACTGACTCTAAATTATTACTGAAGTCGGGTAACAAAACAGGAGTAAATATTGATTCGAGAATTTGAACTGGATCACAAAATTGAGAATCTAGGTCACGTTTCTCATTGAGTTCAATTTCATAAAAATGAGAACTTGCCAATTTGTCAATGGGACTTTCAAAAGTATGAAATTGGTCAAGTTTAATATGATGATCATCAAAGATGGGCGATTCAATTTCATTATGAATTGGCACAGGATCCAATGTTGAATCAGGAAAAAATTGAAATTAGGTGAAGACACGGGAGCATAATTGACTCAGGAAGTAGAATTGAATCACTATGTTGAGGTTCATGATCATATTCATTTTCAAGTTCAATTTAAGAAAGGGATAACTTGCCAAACTGTTATTGTCATTTTCAAAATTTAGAGTTTGGGCAAGTTCAAATGATTGTGCTGAAATAGAATTTTGTTTTCCAAAACAAGATAACTTTTCGGCTCTAACAGAATGGTTAGCGACATCAGAAATGGTCAAACGGTGAGAACGTAGAGTTTGGACCATCATATCTATGTCATGATTACGAGCAATTGAGCCTGAATCATGGCTTCAAGCATCTTTTCATAGTTGATTAGTTCATGTTTTGTTGCGATTGGTCTTGAAAAGATGAAGTGTTGTTTTGGAATTGGTGGTGAAATTGTGAGTCCATCAGATTTGGTGATTGTTATTTAGACTCACGCATACTCATTCCAAAATTGATGGTTTTCTATTTTGGACTTGTGGAACGGAGTATGAATCTTGAAAATATTGTGGACAAGGTTGATAAGGAGGACCAGTTGGTTGAAAATTGGACTCGGGGGAGGTGAATCCCCACGACTCTGTGAAGAGTTAAAATTATTCTAGAAATTATGGTCATAAGATTGGGGGCATGGGTTATATTGATTCGGATAAGACCAATCCGGCACACTATGTTGGTTAAAGTTATGATATGCCGTGTTGGTAATATCCGAAAAAGAGGTTGGTGTATAATATGGATTACCATTAAAATTGGAAAAATTGTTGTTATAAGCCATATCACACAATAAAACACAAACAAAAAAAAACAAACAAATAAACAAATAAAAAGAAAAAAATCTAACCTAAGTTAGGATAAACCTTAGACCTATCCTAACTGGTTAGACTGTCCACTAGGGGTATATTGCCGAATCTGACCACAAGTTAATCGGTCAGGTAGGGGGAAGATTGGTGGGAGGTATCCGTGCAAAAGCGACGGGCCTAATTAAGCCAAACCACCAGCCTTCATGGTTTCGCCCCTCAATCCCCAACCTTAGTCACCGATTTGGCAAGAGTCAGATTCAAATCAACTTCCCCCTTAGGTCAATCTCCTATTTAAGTCTGAGATGTCCCTAGGGCCAACGTCTACTCATTTTTAGTTAGGCTTGGGTTAGTGAGTGAGGAGATTGTTTGTAGTTAAGGGAGTGTAAAGACTTCCCCACCTTATCTTGTTTATAGGACAAGCCCTTAAGATTGATTGTGGAAGGTGTGCAGGATAAAGAAAAGTAACATTCAACAAGCAAATAATCACTCAAGAATGTTTCCTAAACTATATGCCATGCAAACGCACTTTTTCTCTAGCACTCTTCAATAGTAATGTAAAATGTAAACGAATTAGACACGTGCCTAAATGCAAAGTCTAAACCGTTTTGTAGCATTTAACAAACATTATTTTACTGTTGAGGTTAGAAAGTAAGTACAGTGAGACAAACAAGGAAATAGATAGTTACAAATATTAAACTATAGCCAACCTGCAGAGAATACAGGTTAGTAGTTCACTCAGATTGCCATAGGAATGTAGCAAATCGGAAGGCTTCTGGGCTCTGCTTTCTTGAGCAGAGTCCAGAGCCACTTATATGTCCACTGTAGCTAGAATACCTTGTTATTAAATCTGTACATAAAAAACAAAGAAGAAGGTTAACCAAAAATGTAAACTTTAAAGAGAGAATAACTCACCGTCCCTCCCCGGCAACGGCGCCAAAATTTGATTGAGCTAGAACCTGCACAAAAATACAGAATTTTAGAACTTTTAAAGCAGTAGTGCAAGGTGCTCAATTCTACCGCTATAGCAAGTGGCTATGCGGGTCGTGATCCATAAGGAGGGACTAGCGATAGAAGCTTTTTACGCAAGTTCTCTTTTATGCTACAATTAATAGTTAAAAATTCTTCTTTTAGTTCTTTTAAAAGGAAAAATGAAAAAGAGTTATAATTAAGTTTGGAAGAAAGTGATAGATAGGGAAGATGGAGAAAATAGAAGTGATATGTACAAAGAAATTTAAAGAGTGAAAGAGATTTGGGTATTATGGTGTTGGTGATCTACACTAAAAGTTACAAGAAAAGAAGGAAAAACTAAAACCTAAAAAACATACTTACCTCTTCGACGCCTGCTTACCTTTTACCCGTATCGACGATGTACCTTTCTTTGAAGGCGAGCGAAGCATGGCAGATGAGATCTTCCCCATTCCCGATTTACACTATAAAATGAAGGGGTGAGCTATACTACCATAGAAATGGATATCCATCACCATAAACCATCAACGGCACTTGCAAGGACAAGACAACTTCGAGGCTATCGGCTTCATTTGGATCTGCAAGCACAAAAGAGGAAAGTGAATAAAAACAAGAATAGAAAAGAAAAGGAAACCTCGATTCGATACAAATTACAATGGAAGAAAATGTCACTTACACTGGTGTCACCTTCAGTACAAGTTTGCTCTCATTCATCCATGAAAGTCTCCTCTCCTCTCAGTTACATAAATAAAACAAAAATTACGTGAAAGAAAATTAAAAACCTAAGTTACAAACTACAGATTAGCCTAAGTTCTACTCTCCGCTTGATCGTCCTCTTTTGCCTTTGAGATTGCAGGTATTTATAGAAGAAATGCAAAGGTTAGAGGAGTATGAAGATTGAAAAAGTTAGATATTTTTGAATTTGAATCTGCCCCTTATCTCCAAACTTGATTTGATGTGGATAGTCAGTTCTGATTTGTAAATTGTTGACGTGTTGATTACTGAATATCACTTAACAAATGATGGAATTAGAAATAGTGATAAACTTAAGAGTTGTAGACCTTTAAATCTTCTTTTTGGATCATCTTGAATCATTAGATTTAAGATTCAGTAGTGAAAGTTATGATTCAAATACTAAAATGTATCCAGATAGAATTCAAGTCAAACTTGCTTCATCTTATCCGTTGATCTCTCTCCATCCATTTATCCCTCTGTATTTGATATTATCCTCGGTTGATCTTTAGCTAACCAAAATGAATTATAGAAATCTGAATTTTACCGGTTTCCATTTGGTGTTATCTTTCTGATTTGCTCTTATCTTCAGCTGAACATTTGCCCTAATCCTTGATTTGTTCAAACTAGATTTGTGATCATCCTCAGCTAACCAAATAGATCCAGTTATATCTGATTTTAATTGGTATTTATTTGTTTTATTCCTCTTTTTCTTCATTATTATCTTCTACAAAATAGACATTTAAGACAAAGAAATTAGCAGATTTATTACACGATAAATGTAGGAGTGTAATAAAAAGAATGCAAAGTATGTGTACGATCGATGCCTTAGTGGTGGATGCATCGAAGCTCAAAGGAACAACCGTCATATTGCATCGCTATCAAGAAACACCTATTTTAGAGATTGCCTATGGTTTGGTAACTTCTCCACTTAAAAATTTCATTTCTATCTAGATCTATACATGCATAGGATTAGTTAGCTTTTCTTTTGTGTTAATATGCTTTAGTTGTGAATACATGTTTATTTTTTTTTGTTTTTATGACTTGCTTATATTTGAGCTAGTCCATTAACATTGCTTTTGTTCTTTAGTATCCGATGATTTGCTTGCCCATGTTTATTTTCCCATGCTCACTTGGTTGATATATACCTTTGCATGTATGTGTACATAGATTAATCTATTTGCTCATATACATGTGTGTGTGTGTGTGTGTATTGTTTATATATCTATCTTTTGATTAGGTATCATATTTAAACTATATTTAAGTAATAAATCAAGATAGCAATTGCACACGTCAACTCTTATCTAGAGAAATGACGAGGAGAAGTTCAGAACTCGTTAAGGGTATTCGGCTTCAATATCTTTTTTTAATGGCTTAATAATTTAATCATTGTAAAATATATTGGTAATAGAATAATAATAAAATAAAATAAGCAATTGATACCATTTTCATGTGTTTTTTATGTCTATAAGATTTTTGGTGTTATTTCCTTATTTTATGTATAAAAATATCCATTTTAAAATATTTTCAAAAGCCCCTAATTCATATTCTTTAAAACTGTTTTTGGGCAGGATCGATCGACCGAGTTGACCTAGAATAGGTCCGGTCGACCAGGCGACCGAGAAAACCTGATATACAAAAAAAATATTTTGGCCTAAGCCGGTCGACCGATCGGTTGACCGGCTGTTACATAGATGCTCTCGGTTAGACCCCTGGTCGATTGGGCGATTTACCGTGAGTTAGGTCACTACTGTTTTGCCCATTTTATAAACCCTAAAATCCTAAAATTTCTCTTATTTCTCTCCTCCACCGTCTCTCTCTCTCTTCCTCCTCCCTATTTTTCTTCATCCTACTTCCCTTTTATCCTCCTAAATCACCTCAAATCTTAAATCAAACCCTAAAATTGGTTGGATCTCTCATCAAAACTTTAGATCTGTTTGATTTCAAGGAGAATTTTTGGGTTCTTCAAGGTATAATCCCTAATCTCTCAAAATCTTCTTCATATCATAATTTTTTCTCTAGAGATCTTTCTATAATTCGTGCCAAACCCTTCTTTATCATCTTCCCATTTTTACCATGTCAAAGAGGCCTAGATCTGAGAAGGGTAAACAACCTGAATCATTTTGTTTCTCAGAATGCCTCTCATATATTTTTAATGATCTATAATAATCATGTTATTTCTGGTAGAACTATTGTGATCGCTGATTTTGAGCACCTGAATCTAGCAAGCATTTTGAACAGAAGCTCCCTTGAATATCTAGTCACTATTAAGAAACCCTTTTTCTGAGCTTGTGCACTATTTTCACTCTAATCTGATTTTTCAAAACAATCATGTCAGATCTAGGGTTCTGGCCAAGGACATTAACATTTCTTTAGATCGATTTGCCCATTTGCTGCATCTCTCTTGTGAGGGTGTAGATATTTATAATGTTGATATCCATGATTTTGAACATCCTGACGAGGAATCTGCCCTCATCGCATCTTTTCTACTTCACAATGATGACAACCCTACTTTAGTTAGGATCGAGGAGGTGAAGTATTATACACTCACCGCCCAAGTCCTAGCCAAAATTGTGTTCTATAATCTCTTGCCAAAATCAGGAGAATATAGTCATGCACGGGGTTCTTCTCCCATCTTGATCTATTGCCTTCTGAAAGGTATTGGAGTTAACATTCCAAAGCTCATCATCTGGTCTCTGAGCACCTCCTGATCCCAAACTGGCACTTACCATTTGGGATGCTCATCACTCGACTCCTTAAACAACTAAAATTTGATCTCTCTGGTGAATGGTCCATCGAAACGTCGGTTTATATCAACATCACTCTCCTAAAGAGGTTGGTGCTAGAGAGCGTGCTCCTGCTATTCAGGCCCTCCTATCATTCCTGTTGTTGCCCTGGATCCTCTTCAGTGACTATTTATCCATACTCAGCTCTATCTGCTCAGTTTCGGGAGCATGATAAAGATGACCGCAAATTTTGAGAGGATGGAGTACAAAGTTGATAATGACCTGCAATACATTTGCGCTTCTATTCGCTATCTCTAGACGTTCGTTGACGAGACCTACAGTAGGAACGCTCAGCTTATTCTACTTCCGAGAGGCCACACGTAGTCCCTTCCTACACCAGTCCTCCATTTGACACCTGGGTATCTCCTCTAGCTCCTTCCGAGGCACATGCTCCTCCTGAAGATCTCGACTTTAAAGAAGATTGACCCCTTTTCTATTGATGACAAAAAGGGGGAGAGAGATTTTGTGGAGTTATCTGGGAGTCTCTTATTTTCATGTCTTTATTTATGTACTTTTTATGTGAACATGTAGTATTTGGTGTTTGGATATGTGTTTTACATTGTAGTATATTGTAGTACTTATTTTACGGTATGGAACTTGTTTTGAGGTTGGCATGAACTTCTGTATGGACGAATTTCTTTTATGATATCACTATTATCTTTGGGAAGTTATGTATCTCTTTATTGTGTTAATATTTGATACATTTCTTCTGTGTGTGGTATGTGGTATGTGTGTGTTCTTGTGTATCCTTTGTAAATCAACCATTTTACCACTTGTTTTGGAGGTTGGAGGTTATTGGATGGTTGGAGAAAACAGTTTGTGCATACATCTTTGTAATTCTATATTCTTGGTATGCATAGATGGGCATCATAGAGCTTGATTGATATATCTTAATCACATGCTTTTTTTGATGCATCTAAGTTATATGTCACATTTTGATATATGCATGTATATAGGGGGAGCTTCACTTGAAATCTCTTCCCAAATTATTTATGATAACTCCATGTGCTTTGTCATCATCAAAATGGGGGAGATTGTTGGCCCAAAGGCCATTAGCCCTGGTTTTGATGATAACAAAACATATGAAGTTATGTTTTTAACAATTTTGTTTAACAAAGTTTCAGGTTAACTCATTGTTGTATTTCGGCTCCACCACAAGACTCACGTGTTTGGAAGCCAAGAAGACTTAGATCCAGAGCCTAAGCACATAGAAGAGCTCAAGGATCAAGATTGCAAGAGAAGACTATATCAAGATTTGTATTTTTACTTTTTGCATTTTAGATAGGATTTATAGCCTTTGTTAAAACCAAGATGATATAGGTTGATAGCTTTTGGGATTGACACACACACACACACATTTTTCATACTCCTAAGTGTTTTTTAAAAGAGTTCAAATTACTTCTCTTTGTCATTTTTCAACATCGAGTTTCGAAAAACCGAGTTTCGAAAAAACGAGTGTCGGAAAAATCAAATTTTGATTTAGAAAATGAGTTTTTACAAAATATAGTTCTAACTTTGTTTTGTATTGATCTATGATCACACACTGGTTCTATCAAGTACCTAGAACTCTATTTTATATTTAAAAATCGAAAGTTATTTTGTCGAAAAAAGATTGGTGTTTTCCATTGGTTTTTGCAAAAGGGAAAAACTTACAAAAAAGGGTCGAGGAGCTAAATTACAAGTATTCTAAAAAGATTACAAGTAGATCTCTTCTAAGATTCTGGAGAAGTGTGCCGATAGGAGTCTGGTCAGCGCGCGACCACTTTGTCCCTTTGACGATGCGATCGATGGGATTCCCTTCTCGCCTGGTTCGGGGAATTAGAGAACAGAAGGTTGGTAGAACCCTCTTGTTACTTCTCAAACTGCCTCCACTTGGGAATTCCTTCTCGCCTGGTTCTAGAAATTCCTTGAGAGGAAGGTATTAGGGTATTAGCACCCTGATTAGAGAAGCAGTTCTCTGAATTCTTAGAAGCAAGAGAATAGATCTCTGTTTAGCCGTCTCTCAGTGCGTCTCTTCGCCTGTGCGCGTCTGTGTCTCTTCTTGTGCCTCTGGTAGGCTATTTATAGGGAGAGCAGAGACATAATTGTCCCTTGAAAATCTGAAAACAGATTGAGTCAATCTGTTTAAATTTGGAAAGTAGCCTTGCTGCGAGGCTAAAATCAACTTCTACGAAGATAGGAATAACAGGTAGCGTGATCTCCTGATCTGTTTTGATTCTTTTCAAATAATTGAAAGATCTCCATTGATCTTCTTACTTGTTTTAGGAGAGTCATGAGATTACGGTAAATAACTACCAAATTTGATCTCAGATTTGATCTTGATTAGATTTGATCTTGAATAGTTTGATCTCATCTGAAGATTTAATTGGTCAAATGTTGACCATAACAGACCCGCAGCGGAGCTGTCGCGTCGAGCTCACAGCGGAGCTAGAATGGGCATCTGGCGAAGTCAGAAGAAAGCTCTTCAGCGGAGCTGGATAAACATCTGTGGCGAAGCGACCATCCTTCTGCACGGTTGCGTATGACTTCGAGCGAAGCTAACTCTCTGCGGAGTTAACTGAGCACTTCAGGCGAAGCTGTAAGTTAGCTCCTTGATAGAGCTTTGAATGGCTTCAAGGCGATGTTGGAAAAACTTAGCCTCTCAGGTGAGGCTATCCCTTTGGGCTCATGTGATGCTAAGTGTTAAACTAACTTAGCATCTTAGACCTGCTTAGGTCTCTTCAAAGATAATCTGGGCTTACTGTCTGCTTCACTGGATCAGTAGAGTCCAACTTGCTGATTTGTCCCTTGGAGATGGGTAAAAACTGGTCGTCAGCTTGTCTACTACTTGTCTTTTGTAAATGTCAACAAGTTTAGACATTGTTCAGGCCAGTCAGGAATCTTGTCTTTTTTAGAGTGTCAACAAGACCCCCTTCAAAGTTTTCGAAAGTCTGCAATGGAATGGTTCAGGCTTCGAAATACTTTGATTTCTTTGATTGATGGTATGTGAAGTACGAACGTCGCCATGGTGGTTGAGTTCAGCTTCGCTTTCAATCCTGCTTCCAGATTGGAATAAGTTCGCCGAGGAATCGTGTAGATTCGAAATTCTTAGTAGCTTCACGTCTAAATAGCTCCGCGTTCGAGCCTCCCGGAGTAGATTCGCTTTAAATTGGTCTTGGAACGTCGTTCCTTTCCTGAGGCCAACTGCCTTTTGGCTAGTTTCGAGAAGGACTGCCCCTTCTTCGAGGAAAATCATTACTTCTGTGCACATTTTCGAGGGAGACTATTCCCTTTCTCAAGGCTCAGTACTTGAATGACTTAAATTCGCTCGCGCTTCCAAGTTTGAAGCAGCGACGGTGCGATCAGGCCATAAGGCCTATAAATAGGACATTTGAAGTCCTGTTCAAGGAAACAGTCCATTCATGATTTCTCCTGGTTGTCCAGAGAAAGATACTCAGCTCTTTGAACTAGTTGGGGTGACCACTCTGGTCATTAACCGGCCAAGAACTGGTGAGTCTTGGTCATCCAGAGACTTTACCAATGGACTAATGACTTTAGGGAGTTTATCTCCCTTAATTTAGCTTTATCAGCTACCTCAGGGATTGATTTCCCTTGCTCTTCATTTTGTATCTTACTGATTTGCAGAGAAGGGTTTCAGCCCTATTTCTCAGCTTCCCGGTGAGGCTATCATTTTCACTTGATCAAAGAAAGATCATTGCATGCTTGCCTGCTAAGTTCACCACATAGGCAAGAATTGGGACTTAGTCTTTTCAAGTTTGAGCAAGTCTTGCCATATAGACGAGGCTAGAACTTGGCTTATGCTGAGCTAGCCCATCATTACTGCGCAAGCGAGGCTATTCTCTGCTTAACTAAAATCCATCCTTAAAGCGCAACTGGATCGGATATAAATTGATTTGCCTAAAGAATTTGACTTAGCGCACCATTCTTGCATTTTTTCTTTGCTTTACTGCTAACCTATTTTCCACCTTGCATTGCAGTGAATTATGGTTGCCCGTCTTTCATCTTAATGAAAGAGACCAGAAACTTGTCTCTTGATTTTCCAGTTGAAACTTTGGCCATAAGCAGGAGGAACAAACTGGGATAGCTGATGCGTGTTCCCAGAAGAGGTTGGAAGTCGCTTATCCGAGATGATCCACTTCGAGAAGGGGCTGGTAGTCGCTTATCCGAGATGATCAACTTCGGGAAAGCGGACGTCACCTGTAAGGTCTCGGATCCTTCCTCTGGCCATTTTCATCAAAGAAGATCCGACTTTCTGGTGGCAACCGGTCCTTTGCCAATTTTCATCAAAGAAGACCAGCCTCTTGATGGCAAAATCTGCCATTATGTGAAGGATTACGGCTTTGTGCAGGAGGAAGGCTTTTCGTGTCCAGTTAGTTTCGCTTGGAAGTAGATAGGACCACTTGTATGCCTTTGAAGTATTGATTCGGTTGTACGAACCACCTTAATGTAGCGCCAATGTATCTTCCCTTTTGAATCAGTAAAAGTTCATTTTCTGCTTATCTACTTTGTTTCTCTCCTTTTTGACTCGAGAACACCTGAAGTGGACCAACTTAGGCAAGTATTTTCCCTAGGAGGAAATGAGGACTCTTAGCCGAGCTAAGCTTCCGGCGAAGCTGAAGACAGATTTCCAAATAAGTCAGGAGCTAGTTTCTGGCGCAGCTAGCACGGACTTTCCGCGAAGCTAGAGATGTGCTTTTAGCGGAGCTAAAGCATGTTTCTCAGCGAAGTTATTCAAGCGTCACGCTAAGTCAACACTGGGCTCACGGCGGAGTTAGCCCTTAGCGGGGCTGAAGTAACGCTTTTTGGGAAGGCGCTTTAGGTACCGTTTCAAATTAATTTGAAACGACTGCCTGCGCTCCTTTCGAGGAGGCAGAGTTTTAGGCAATCATCAGGCTATAAAAGCCTGATCGGGCTGAAAGAGAAGGCACCACTTCTCTTTGAATTTTTAGAGCACTCTGACTCTTCTTCTTCTTCCCCCTCCTTCGTTTGGAATTTTAAGAACTTCTTCAGTTATCCGATAGCTCCCAAAAGACGGGCAGGAAAAGAGGTAGCATCCTCTACGACGGAGGGTCCTTCTCCTTCTCCGGTCATCGAATGACCTATCGCGGGTAGGGATCTTTCCCTTTTGATCAGAGATTTTCATCTCTCTTTTAAAGCCAATTTCTGGCTATCTTTCGATGAATCCAGAACGATCAATCATAATCTCGTGATCTTAGGGAGTTCAATTTCCTAATTTCTCTTGATTTCTTAATTGGGAATTTTAAAATCGAAGGGTCTCTTCTTCAAGCTTCCAGGAGAAGCTATCCCTTAGGCGGTTCACATCCTATTGAATGATAGGCTGCGAAGCTAGCCTTTAGAGTGTAACTGAAAAGGACCTTAGTGCCCTTAAAATAATTTTTAGACAGCAGTACTCTTCTGACGAAGTTAGCCCTTGGGCTTCGTCGCGTCCTATTGTTCGAGGTCAAGCTTCTAGAGCGAAGCTAACACTTGGATATTTTCCTTCCTCCTGCCTTCGTGTGGAATGTGGAGTTAAGCTGCAGTTGCAAAGCTAAGCTTCGGGACGAAGCTATTGTTAGGCCAGCTTCGCTCGGAAAGCGAAGCTATGCCTCAACAAAAATTACATTCTTGTTTTAGCTCTCGTTTGGCTAATGAACTAATCATAGTCTCTCCTTGTTTTTGCAGTACACTATACTCCTGGTCCTCTGAACAGTCTCTTTGGCACAGCCAGGGGGCTAGATGGCAATGTCAGCCAGCAATTTCAAGGGCAGGCTTCACTATTCAGCGAGCGAAGCGCTCCTGCTCGGGATGCACTTATTCATACTGGGGATCAGCACACCATGAGGAGCATCTTAACTACTGCTCCCCTTGAAGATTCTGACCAAAGAATCTATCGAAAGCCCAGCTTCATGTTCGGAGATGCAGCGCAGACAACGATCACAAGCTGCTAGCCGGAGAGGGGCAGTGAATTTCAAGTTGAATAGTGAGAAGTACTATCTCCCATCTAGCAAGCGGCATTTTCCCTTGTCCTTCTTTCAATGTGTGACGAGGGCTCGAAAGATAAGTGGCAAGTGACTCGGACTACTGACTCCGTTCATGTAGGGAAGTTGATAATTCCGTCCCCTGGTTACACAAGGGCGGGTCCTCCTCGCTGCATATTGGGTTACCACCTTGGGAATGTACTTCTAGACATCCCAGTGAGAGAAAACCCCGCGGTGGCTCAGACCTTTGGAAATCAGTTCTTTAAGGTTTGTGACAATTATCCGGCCACTGATTTCAGGACCCCTGAGTGGATTCACCCTCCCAAGGCATGGTGGAGGGACTTGACTTTATATGCCCTTGCCCATTTTGAGGAGAATCTGGAGAGGCTGGGACTCTACGAGGCCGTCAGGGCGACCTGTTATGGTATTCAAATAAGCGTAGCGAACTTCTACGCTATCTTTGAGTTGTATTGCCCGGTTATAGGGACCTTCTTCACCCTTGTTGACGAATTGGGTATGGCTCTGCACGAGATGTGGAAGTCTCTGCTCTGCCTTTGGGGTCTCTCCCATATGAAGAATATTTCCCGTGCGAGGCCGAATTGGCACTTCTGGAGAAGCAGGAGCCCGCCTTGTTTGAGACTTACCGGGAATTGATGTGCCACCTGTACATTTGCTCTAGCATGCATGGGAGCTCTAAGGGAGCTTCATGCAGTTTGAAGAGCTGGGAAAATTATTTGTTCCCTGACCTGGAAGGTACTCCTGAAGCAGCTCATTGTGGAGTTGCAGATGAAGATATCTTTCGCCGGATGCAAGAGCACTCTCAAGGGGATTTGATTCTGGAAGAAGATGATGGACCCTATGAGAAAGGTGATATTCTTTGGAGTTTCCACCACCAAGCTCGTCGACTGACGTCCCGGAAGGCACTTCTGGCTGATTTTTTAACGGTCTGGTTGAAGAGATGTGTGGTGCCGTCCTCGTCTGGCGATGTCATTCATCCGACTGTCTTATTGCCTGCCGTTCATCTAGTCCATGGTCGTTCTCTTGGACTTCTTCTAGCCATGGTGTCCTGTATTCGAAGAGGCCTTTGTGGATTGACGGAGGCTTTCTGGAGGCCACCAGCAATGAAGCGGGGAAAGGGGACTATCTTGCCTCGCAAAGGACCAAACCACAAAATAGGTTTACCATAAACTTATTTGATGGCATAGTTCGCCCTTCACTGCCCCTCCATTATCCAAGCCGGAGAGGAGCCCCCAGAAGGTGTTCGCATGACGCTTCTTCGTCGATTCGAGGGGTGTTCGTGGTCAAAGACTTATGTGGCTGTGTTCCGTAAACTGCTGTGCCGTCATAACATTTATAGCCTTTTTCGATGTTCCCCTACATTCGCGATGCAGGCTATGGTGAAGAATTCAAGGATGTAGGAGAAGGGCAGGCGTCATTGAGTCGGGGAGTCTTCGAATGGCTGGTTAGCATCCGGCCATCACACTTATTGTATAGAAGTGGGGACACCTGTTACCTGGAGCCCTATGTTCCGAGTCAGTTTGCCCGTCAGTTTGGGTATGACCAACTGTATGTAGGCAATCCGAACAAGTCTTGCCTTTATGGGGAGCCTCATCGATGGAGCTCGTGTCTGGGGTTCTTCATTGCTGGCTGTACTTAGGCGCGACTATGCATGCCACTAAGGACTCCTAACCTTCTGACGACCCTGGGATTCTGCTAGTGGTATAGAACTTCGAACTCCACACCCACTGGATTTTCTATTAATTCCTTTGGTGTGAAGTAAATCTCTCAGCGGCTGAAGTAGAAGGTCACTGAGAAGAGCGAGGGTAAGAGGGTCCGCGTTCCAGGCCTCGGAGAATTCATTGCCGTTGATGATAGCGAAGCCTCAGATGCAGGAAGTCCTCACTTTGAAGCGGATACAGGTGTTGAGGCTCCAGCAGTTGCTTCTGGTGGGATAGGCACGGCCCCCATGGAACATGTTGATGTGGAAGAAGTGGAGGAAGAAGATCCTGACGTCCACTTCAAGCGAAAGCGGGAAGGTGGATCTCATAGGAAGAGGGTAGTGAAGAAGCCTCGTCGCTACGCTCCTACAGTTATTGCAGAGGGCGAATCATCTGCAGTGCCTCCTCCTCCTGCTCCATTAGTCATTAGGTTGTCAGCTCCTAGGCAGACTACTAGTAAAGCTGCTCCGGACCCAGGTAAGACCAGCTCTGTTCTTGTAATATACTTCTTGTGTGTTCCATATAGCTCATTATCTACTTTATGATTCAGGAACTGAGGCAGTGAGAAGCTCGAGAGCTGAGGCTGCCAGAGAACAGGGGGAGCATCATGATCCACTGTTCACTTATAGAGAAGGCGATGAAGCTGGCTATTTCGCCATCTCGGAAGAGTCTGGAGGTGATGCGGCTGATGTAGGTCCTTCGGGTGCTGGGACTTCAAAAGGAAGTCCCGTAACTTCTAGCTCTTTTGGGTGGACCACGGAGGGTTCAACAAGTGAAGGTGCGTTGGACATTCGTGTTGATTCTGCCAAAGATTTTCTAATAGAGCCTGCAGGGACTGATGCAGCCGCCAAGATGATTATAGCGACATCATCTTTTGGTAGTATTTTGACCTTTTTTACTCCTGCTATTTATTATGCCTTGCTTAAACAAAGTCTTACTGCAGGTGTTCCACCTCTGGGTGTATCGACTTCAAGAGAGCCAACCAATCTTCCTGAGAGAACCAGGGGTGAAGTAAGTACTTCGACCGCGACGGATGCTGCCGAGTTGGATGCTTTGTATCACGGGTTGTCCTCTTATCAGCCTGAACCAGCCAGAGGAAATGAAATTGAGGAAACGGTAGTCATGGAACCAACCTCACTTCCAACTATATCGGTGAGTGAGATGCCATCGGTTTCGCCAGTGCCGCCTATCTTGCCAGGCGCGGAGCTGAAGGTGATTACCAGTCCTGCTTCTCCAACATTGGTGGTTGAGCCAGCTCTCCCGAAAATAGTCACTAGTCCTACCTCGGTTGTGGCTAGTGTACTGGTCTCGATGAGGACTCCTCCGAGATCCCCAACGACCCCTCGTGTTGCTGCAGCCAGTGCTTATATAGTTACGCCAATGAAACTAGTGGAAACTCTGTCTTCAGGGGCTGTAATTAGTCTCTAATTTTGCATAATTTGTATCACATCTTCATATTTATTTCATATTAAATTCTGCTAATAAAGCTTTGCTTGCTTGATTCTAGGTCCATGGTGTGCAGTGAAGAAGAAGACCCTAAATCACCATTTAATTGATGATTAAGGCCTATTAAAGATAGCCGTTGACCTAGAGAGCTGATTCTGTCAAAACCAGGGGCTGCAAACCAGAAACCGGGCACAGGACCTGACAGGGGTTCGCCGCTACATGGCCGCGAAAACGCGGCCCTAGCCGCATTTCCGCGGCCATACGGCCGCAGCGCGTGCCGCGCTTCGGGCCCCCTGGCCCCTTGCTCCCCTGGTACCTATAAATAGCCCCCTGGGGTCCCAGAGTTGGAGATATACAAAGTTAGGAGTAGTTTTCATTTCCATGTTGTAGTTTAGGTTAGTTTAGTTTAGGTTAGTTCTTCTTCCCCAATGTATTTTCCATTTTGTTTTAGATCTTGTATTAGGAGAAAGAGTGATACATGAGTGGAATGCAAGAGTGCTTGTAATAGAAGGTGACAAGCTATGAAAGGTGCTCTATTTACCTCTCTTTGTTTTCTATCTAACTTCTTTTACATGCATAGCTAATCTTTTCTCTCATGGCAACTAACTACTAACCACTAACGTGCTAACTTCTTCTTATTTGATAATCCACATGAATCTAATAGCCTTGGTTTGGCCTTGCTCTTGCAAGAGTCATTGATGGCTCATGATGATGGATCTAACACTCTAACTTCCTAACCACCAACAAGCTAACATTACTTTACTCCATGCTTACTTTTCTATAGTATTGATGGTTTAAGTGTAGCTTGCACTTGTTTGATGAGTTGGGTTGTGATAAGTTACATATGGGTCATGCTTTGAATCGCTCTTGAACCAAGGACTAGTGATGGCCAATGATACATGTGAGGCAACATCACTAAGAGGTTAGCATGTTGGTGGAGTCATTAGTAGTTAGTGCTATGAGTTTTCTTTCTCTTTCACTTGTTTTAGACAAATAAACAAAATCACAAAAACCATTCTTTTCTATGTTTCCCACTTTCTTGTTTTCACCGTACACTTCTCTTTTCATTCTTTGTTTCTTTTCTTTTCATTCTTTAAAACTTTGAAGAACTTTTTAACAAACACATGAATCAATCGGTAAAGCTTCTATCGCCTCCCGTCCTTGTGGATTCGACTCGTTTTAGCCTCTATGCTATAACGGAAGTATCGAGGAAGCCAAAGCGCACACACTTTAAATCTTGATTTCAAAACATACACTTTTTGTACTCGGTTTTACCCCGATCAAATTTTGGCGTCGTTGCCGGGGATGGGAACGGTTTGATTTCACAAGTTTGTTAACTTTTCTTCTTTGTTCTTTGGTGTGCAGGTTAAATTTTAGCATTGTAGAAGTCCACACTTTCTCAAGTATGGTCGGGTAACTGCTTGTACATTCATATACTCTGCTGCTAATTTTTGTTTATATTACCTGCGCACTGTAAATAATTGTAAGCACTAAAATACAGAAATTGGATGCTTTAAAATGATTTAGACATTTGCATCTAGGCACGTGTCAATTTTCATTCCAATATACTATATTTTTATTCTTATGTTGTTGTGATACTGATAGGAGGTGTACACATTGCATTGTATATAGTTAGGACAAACACTTCAGTGATTTACTCACTTTTTGTGTTCATTCTTATCTATATTGCACACTTGCACTAATTTAACTTAAGGGCACAACCCAAAACAACATAAGGTGGGGAAGTCATTACCCTCCCATAGCCCAAAAATCACCTCCCACTCACACAACCAAAGCCTTAATAAAAATTGCTAGACGTTGGCCCCTAGGGACATCTCGGACTCATTTAGGAGATTGACCTAGGGGGAAAGTTGTTAGAATTTGACCCTTGCTAAATCAGTGTCTAAGGTTGGGGATTGAGAGGCAAAACCTCAAAGAACGGTGGTTGGCATAATTAGGCCCGTTGCTCCGGCACGGATACCTCCCACTGATCTTGCCCCTACCTGGCCGATTAACTCGTGGTCAGTTTCCGACAATAGACCCCCCGTGGACAGTCTAACCAGTTAGGAGTCGTCTAGGTCTAAGTCAACCCTAGCATAGGCTTGTTTTCTTTTTCTTGTTTGTTTGTTTGTGTTGTTTGCTTTCTTTTTTTTTGTAAATTGTGATATGGATTTAATAGCTACAATTCTTTCAATTATAATTTGAATCCATATTTCACCTCGACCTCATTTGACTCGGATAACTCTGACCCAGCTATGTACAATATGAACCAACCATATATGTCAGGTTGGGATTATCCGAATCAATATGACTCATATCCCCAACCATATGACCATAAATTTCAAAATAATTTCAACTCTTCACAGAGTCAATGGGATTCAACTCCCCTGAATCTTATTTTCAACCACCTTATCCACAATTTTCATTCCCCGATTTTGGTTCATATACTCCTTTTCCTGTTCCACCACCTGAAGAGAAAACTTATTTGGAAAGGAGTATAGAAGAGTCCCTACAACAAATGCAAAATTTGCTCAATTCACAATCCTTCTCATAACAAACTCCACATATTCCTTTTCTAGAGCATCCAATTGAAGAAGAATCTGAACTAGAAAAGCGTTTGGAAGTCTTTTGTGAAAGAATGCAAAACATGTTAGACTCATCATCTCAACCATATTTTCAAGAGTCCTACTCATCTTTTCCAGTCTCACCAATCAAAATGAACAAACTTCAGTACTGGACTTTAGTATGGAACCCTTGCGTGAGTCCGAGCAGCAACAACAAAATTCGATGGACTCACAATTTCACCACAATTTCTAAAATCAACTTCCATACTCATCTTTTCAAGAAAAACCAATTACAAAAAGTATGAAAGACATGATTCAGACTCAACAATCTGTTACCTGTCTGTCAGTAGGTTAGACTCAATAATGAGCGATCTGATCAATGAGAGCGAGGAAAATCTTTCTTGTCAATCATTGACCAATTCTTATATCCCTAACTCTACTGATTGGACCCTTGAATCATGTCAATTTGGGAATCCAGATTTAATTTCAGAACACACATTCGAACTTGACCAAACTCCAAGTTATGAAAGTCACCTGGACCTTCTGGCAAGTTATCCCTTCCCTGAAATTGAAATCAAACCTGAATGTGATCCTGAACTTCCTGTTGGGAACTCCATTTCACTTTTTGATTTAATAATGACTCTGGTATCTTACCAGATTTTTTCTCTATTCCAAAGTCAACATTGAATCCTGTACCCGTACACTGTGAAATGGAATCACCAATCTCTCATGATCACACTTCATTCATGGGGAAAATGTGTGAATATCCATTCTTTGGTTTGGACCCTGTTTTTGAACCAATTTTGACTCTTATTGTTGACTCTCGACTTGATCTGAGTCAACTTCCCGAGTCGGTATCGATTTTCCTTCTTATTCCATTTAAGTCCAAATCCATCATTTTCAAAAATCACACTTCATTATAGGACGAGAATGTTAACAAAAGTGACTTAGTAATTATTTTGAAAATTGAAAATTAGATGGGGATAAATGTTTCAATAAGACCATTCAATCCATCATTCTTTTCTGGGGTCATATTAAAGAGGTCCTTGGTGGGTTTCTGGATGATCTACGATATCTTGATTGGGTCGCAACGCTTGGCCCAATCCAACCACCACCAGAGCCACACCCTTGAGGTAATCTTCCTTCCCTCTCCATTTGTTTCATGTATTTACACATTCACGATGCATTGAGGACCATGCATGAGATAAGTGTAGGGGAGGGTTTACTAACGTAGTTAGTTATATTTTTTCCTTTTACACTTCTTTTTTTTAAAAAAATCTTTTATATAAAAATTTTTCTTTCTTTTTACAAAACTTTTTGAAACAAGAGAAATAGTTTTTGATTTATTTTATCTTAGGAATTAGGAAGACCTAAAATTATAAAATTTAAACCGAGTAAAAATAATAGATCTTGTTTAAATTTTAGGATAAGAAAGTAAGATTGAAAAGATAATTTGATCTTGAATTTTTGTCTTAGATTTATGCACTTCACACTTACACAATTTTGGGATTGAAATAAAGACTAAAAATGCCATAAAAAATATATATTAAAAAAATATTATGATAAATAAAACCACTTATTGAAGTTGGGTAATTATGTCTTAGGAAGCATGATTATTCATACCTAAAATGGTGGACAAAAAAACAAAATAATCCCCTTTAGTTTTGTGGCCTTGTTTACTCGAGTCCTTAAGTCCGAGGGATGTTTTCTCATTTGGTGTGATGGGGAGATTCTGTCTCCTCGTTTTAAAATTACCGCAAGCGCACGGTCGTTCGATGTAGCACTTGAGGGTCGGTCCACAGGGACAGGTGGTTCTTATGGTTATGACACTCACGAATGGATCAAAAGATTTATGGATCTTGTTCTGAACTATGTATTAATCTAAGGTAAAGTCAAGTACCTAGGGTTGAATCCTCTAAGCTAGCATCAAGTGATCAATTTCGATGTCCAAATCGGTTTGTTCGTCACTTCCTAAATCTCTACTTCTAATAGGCAAACTAAGTCTGAACACTAGTTCTAAGCACAGGGTATTATCTGCATCACATGATCCATCAAAGGAAAAGATAATGACTAAATAAATTAAAAGCAGAAAAAAAAAACAGTAAAAACCCTAAGCATGGACCATTGACTATTGATACATACCTTGTCAAATAGCTAGTGACTCTAGAAATAATCTCCTAAAAGTTATAGGTCAATTGGTGTGTGCAACAACCCTAGTGAGGAGATCTAATTTTGATCACAAGATAATCTAGTCTAGGTTCATCTCCCCTAAATACTTGGAGGAAATTTATCTACACATGTTAAGATTAACAATAAACTAGACAAATTAAATCAATTTAAAATTATCTAACTTTAATTAAATAATTAACTGAAACCCTAATTAATAAAACTAATGAAATTGAATTAATTAAAAAAAAAATATTTACATGCAGGGGGCGGCAGGGGCCGCCCCCTGCCTCTTCAAAATGGGGGCGCCACTTGGCGCCCTTGCGTTTCAAATGGAGGGCGCACTGTGCGCCCTCTGTTCTTTGTGTAGAGGCGCCTGTTGGCGCCTCTGTACATTATCTTTCTTTCTTTTCTTTTTTTTTTAATTTATTTTAAATCTTAGGATTAAACTAAAATTAACAGAGAGAAATTTCAGAAAAAAAATAAAATAAAATAAAACAAAATGCTGTAAATAAAATTCTTACCTCTAAAACTGAGATTGAAATTAGAAGAGACATCCATCAGATGAAAATAACATTGAAAAATTGATCAAAATCCAAGCTTTGATTATCTTCGCACAAGTTCAAGGAGGAAAAAAATAATAAAACCTAAACAAAAACCCTAGAAAAGAAAAAACTCCCCAAACCCCAGGTATGTTGACTTTTATAAGCTTACATGATATTCTCACTCACTTCATACAAATGCACTCTTCTCATGAGATAAATCTCATCACTTATAGTCAAATAAAAATGAGAGTACAAATAACACGAAAAATTATCTTTAGCTCCCTGGATTTTCTAGGTTGCATTTCAGTCCAGTCCAGAAACAGAAGCAGATTTTCTTTGTCATTTTGAGTCAACAAATGGCTGAATTAGAAGACGTCATCAACAGGAAAGTTGTAGCTCTCTAAATTTTCTTTCTGTAGACACCTGGATGGCTGTTTTTGAGATCCTGTAGCCAAAGTTATGATCAAAATACCGCAGCATGCTCAAAAAGCATCCTCCAATCTTTTACAAATTGCGGCATTTAATTGCTGAAATTATCCGGATTCCTCCTTTTTTTCTTTTACCTATTCCCTGTAAAATATAATCAAATATACCCGAGTAGCATTATTTATATACAAATAATAGATAATTAGGAGTATAAAAATGGTATAAAATCATGCTGATCAAATACCCCACACCTATCTTTTGCTAGTCCTCGAGCAAAATTAATAAAAAGAAAAAGAAAAACTAAACTACCCTAACTCACTTTTGTAGGAATCACGGTTGCACTTAGCATGTGCAACAAGCCGTTAAACCCCTAGGTTACCTCTAGAGGATGAGTTTTGTCTCGTGAGGGTTTTCAGCGGATTGCACCACAAAATCCAAGAAAGTTAGAGATTAAGAAATAAATAAAAGTAAAATAAGGATAACCAAAAATCAAGAAAAGGAAAACAAATCAAAATTTTTTTTTTACCTAGTTAGTAAGATCATCAATTTCCATGAGTTTCATTTTCAAGTAAAATCTCAATTCCAGAAATTATATGGCTATAAAATAAAGTCTCAAATCTAAAACTTTACACCACATGTCCTAAGTTTCAGATCCTATGTACCCCGTGATCGTGATGTAGTTCTTAAGCTTGGGAATATTTAATTACAACTTTTATACTTTTTTTCTTTTTTTTCTTTTTTTTTTTTTTTTTTAGAATTTTTTTCTTTTTCTTTTTTTTTTAACTATCTTTCGCGTAAATACCGAGGCTTCCTGAGGCCAACGTACCTAGCTAATTGATAATGAAAATTATTATATTTTTATAGTGTCTTGTCCTCTTAGGCTTTCTCAGCTACCCATATAGCGAGCTTTGGGTCAATGCTCCCAAACCAGATAGTCTTAGGGCAATAAGTGTAAAGACACTCCTACGGACTTAATTACTCAAGCAACTGAGGCCGCAAGACAAGACTTATTAATATTTATTTTATTATAGATTTTTTTTTTTTTTTTTTTCTCCTTTTTTTTTTAAATAGTTGCAATCAATATCCCAAGCCTATGAACTAATAGTGTAAGTGCTATTGGGTACATAATCACTTAGACTAAGTTTAGATGGTATGTCCGTTTTAGATTCTAATCTTTATTTTAAGTTTTATGATTCTTTCATTTTGATCTTACCTTTAAAATCCACTCATGGATACTAAATCACTCACATACTAGCTAATCATTTGCAGAAAATTTTCAAATTTTTCACAGTTTTTTTTTATTTTTATTTTTCACATTTTCTAAAGAAAGAAAAGAGAAATAAAGTGAAAACCCTAAAACTAAAATAAAAACAAAAAGACTCCTAAAACAAAAGAAATATGTGAGTCTCCCACCACACCTAAACTGTGCCATGTCCTCATGCATACTTGAATACAGAGATAGAATGAATATGGCATGTAATTTACACATCCAAAACGTGCACACAATCATGATGACCATACATTCCAAGCATACAAAAGATATACAAATATAAATAGTATGCTAGAATTAGAAATACTCACAGTGCACTAGGAAATCAAGTTGTCGAATCAACGAAAATTCTCCATGTGTGTGGTGGATGCCTCCTTGCTTATCCTGTATCACTTGTAATAAACTCGGCACATAGGTTAGAGAAAGAGAAATAAATGACTCACTAAAACTGACTCAACCACTAAAAGAGAAATAAAAAGACTCAACAACTAAAATAATAATAATAATAATAATAATAAAACAAATATTTACATATGTACAATTTCACAACTCCCCCACACCTAGATCTTTCTAGGCCTATTCCCTCGAGCTCGCTTCCCATCATTCCAATGGGTTCTCTTTAATGGACAAAGTGGAGAGGTTAATCTTTTTGTTATTTTTAATTTCATCCTCTCCATCTTGTTCATCACTTTCCTCCATCTCTTCCTTCTCTTCTTTCCATACCTCCTCACAAATTCATCATTTTTACACGATATAATTGGAGTGTCCACAATATGATTGCCTATGAATTTAAGCTCATCCTCAAACATCACCTCAAAACTTAAATCAACAATTTTCTTTGGAGGTGTGTAATTAACCAAAGTATCCCTGACCGATTCATTCAGATATATGAGTTCGTCTTCAAATAGGGTTTCAAAGCTTTGATTAATTAGAGATTCTTGAATCATGTTTTGAAAAGTATGATCATTAGTTGGCTCATCGAAAGTGAAGATACTCAAATCGAGTTTTGTTTTTTCAAAGGGAACTCTAAACTCAAGATCATCAACACATGTTTCTCCTCATTGTGATCACACTCTTCAGTAAAAAGCTCATCAAGAAACAGAGGCTCATATGCATGTAGGCATCCTCACAATTTTGATCAGTGTGCTCCATTTTCTCCATATGAGTGGATGCAATTTTCTGCTCCTCAACATTTGTCTTTTCACAGAACTTAGAAAATTCATCCTCAAATTTCTCTTGAAACAAAAATTCATCATTGTCACATTCATCTTCACAGCAAGATTCAACTGACTCCACATGAGGTGTACGTGTAGCCAAATAATTTCTAATCACTTCATCCAGACACTGAGGATCATTATCAAGTTTGTACCCCTCATGGACCTTCACAACTTCCTCAACATGCTTCTCATGTTCAAGCTCTTCAAATTGATTAAGATGAAATAATGGGGACTCGAAGGGCATCTCGATGGAATGATTAGACATGTCACTATGGCCAACGATTTGCTCTTCGGGTCTAACAGTTTGGCCTTTGTTCATCTTCTGAAAGTTGATGTGCTCTTGAATGGACATGGGTCGAGTCGGTATTGGCTCATGAACTAGTTGACTAGAAAAGGGATCCTTCTCTTGCTCACTTACCAACTCATTTACTAGCCTGTTTAAGCAGTCTCTAGTATCATAGGGCACTTGCTTTGAAGTTTGCCTGAAAGTTTCAAAAGCTTCTCTAGTGTTGGTTCTTTGTCCACCTGATTGCCATTGAACTCAATTTGCGAAAGTTGATGGAACTCTTGAACTTGATCTGGACTTGTGGTTGAAACAGGTTGATTGAGATGAGTCATTATCTTATCCATGTGAGCACATGCCTCGATTAACTACTGATTGGTTTCGGCCATAGTTTGTGCATGGCTTTAAAACTCTCCTCTAATGTGCTCATCGGTTCTCATAATCATTGTCAAATCCCCAAGATAGAGGTGATGGTTCAGTGTAGGACCAATTAGATTGAGAATTTTGATATGATTGATCCCAAGAAAATTGAGGACAATTCCAACCCTCCGAATTGAAGTTTGATGGATAAGGTTCGCTCGTAGGTCCTTGAAATGTATGGAATTGATTTTGACCTGGTCCCAGCGAAAACCCTACCGAAGGACATTGTTCTGAAGGATGATTTGAATCTTGACAGTGATGACAAACTCATAGGATGATATGAAGAAAATGAGTAGTTCGTGGGATGGATGTATTCATTAAAATCTGGAAGAGAGGTTGGTGGGTGGAAAGGAGGGTCTGGCCTATAAAATGGATCGTAACCAAATGAATTTGGATAGGCCATAGGGAAAGGATTTTTTTTTATTTTAATTTTTTATTTTTATTTTTTTTTTTGATTTTTTTTTTTACAATTTGGTATAGGTGTCAAAACTAAAGATAGAACACCGTGTCCCCGGCAACGACGCCAAAAACTTGATGGGGAGATTCTGTCTCCTCGTTTTAAAATTACCGCAAGCGCACGGTCGTTCGATGTAGCACTTGAGGGTCGGTCCACAGGGACAGGTGGTTCTTATGGTTATGACACTCACAAATGGATCAAAAGATTATGGATCTTGTTCTGAACTATGTATTAATCTAAGGTAAAGTCAAGTACCTAGGGTTGAATCCTCTAAGCTAGCATCAAGTGATCAATTTCGATGTCCAAATCGGTTTGTTCGTCACTTCCTAAATCTCTACTTCTAATAGGCAAACTAAGTCTGAACACTAGTTCTAAGCACAGGGTATTATCTGCATCACATGGTCCATCAAAGGAAAAGATAATGACTAAATAAATTAAAAGCAGAAAAAAAACAGTAAAAACCCTAAGCATGGACCATTGACTATTGATACATACCTTGTCAAATAGCTAGTGACTCTAGAAATAATCTCCTAAAAGTTATAGGTCAATTGGTGTGTGCAACAACCCTAGTGAGGAGATCTAATTTTGATCACAAGATAATCTAGTTAGGTTCATCTCCCCTAAATACTTGGAGGAAATTTAGCTACACATGTTAAGATTAACAATAAACTAGACAAATTAAATCAATTTAAAATTATCTAACTTTAATTAAATAATTAACTGAAACCCTAATTAATAAAACTAATGAAATTGAATTAATTAAAAAAAATATTTACATGCAGGGGGCGGCAGGGGCCGCCCCCTGCCTCTTCAAAATGGGGGCGCCACTTGGCGCCCTTGCGTTTCAAATGGAGGGCGCACTGTGCGCCCTCTGTTCTATTGTGCAGAGGCGCCTGTTGGCGCCTCTGTACATTATCTTTCTTTCTTTTTTTTTAATTTATTTTAAATCTTAGGATTAAACTAAAACTAACAGAGAGAAATTTCAGAAAAAATAAAATAAAATAAAACAAAATGCTGTAAATAAAATTCTTACCTCTAAAACTGAGATTGAAATTAGATGAGACATCCATCAGATGAAAATAACTTTGAAAAATTGATCAAAATCCAAGCTTTGATTATCTTCGCACAAGTTCAAGGAGGAAAAAAATAATAAAACCTAAACAAAAACCCTAGAAAAGAAAAAACTCCCCAAACCCTAGGTATGTTGGCTTTTATAAGCTTACATGATATTCTCACTCACTCATACAAATGCACTCTTCTCATGAGATAAATCTCATCACTTATAGTCAAATAAAAATGAGAGTACAAATAACACAAAAAATTATCTTTAGCTCCCTGGATTTTTCTAGGTTGCATTTCAGTCCAGTCCAGAAACAGAAGCAGATTTTCTTTGTAATTTTTGAGTCAACAAATGGCTGAATTAGAAGACGTCATCAACAAGAAAGTTGTAGCTCTCTAAATTTTCTTTCTGTAGACACCTGGATGGCTGTTTTTGAGATCCTGTAGCCAAAGTTATGATCAAAATACCGCAGCATGCTCAAAAAGCATCCTCCAATCTTTTACAAATGCGGCATTTAATTGCTGAAATTATCCGGATTCCTCCTTTTTTTCCTTTACCTATTCCCTGCAAAATATAATCAAATATACCCGAGTAGCATTATTTATATACAAATAATAGATAATTAGGAGTATAAAAATGGTATAAAATCATGCTGATCATGGTGCCCTAAGACCATCTGGTTGGGAGTCACGGCTAAAAGCTCACTACCCGGGTAAATAAGAAAACCTAAGAAAACTAAGAGAAGAAAAAAAACATATATATAATAATAATAATAATATATATAATAATAAATAAATGGCATGAAAGTTAGAGTCGATATCCTAAAAATCTTCACAGTCCACAAAGTGCATATATTCTAAGAATTTTATGAAAGATCAAAGAGTCAATTCAATTTTAAATTCTTACATTTAATTTATAACAAGATTTTTTTTACATTTTGACTTAGTTTAGAAAAGAACAATTTCTGGTTAACCTATGACCTTGGATCACTTATATTTTCACAAAAATACTTCAACACTTTTCTCTATTTCAAAAAGCGTCTTCAAAATACAAACATTTAATTTCTTTCTTTATGGATTTTGTGGGTGTAATCCGCTGAAAATCCTCAGGAGACAAAACTCCTCCTCTAGGGGAAACTTAGAGGTTTAACGGCTTGTTGCACATGCTTAGTGCAATCGCGTCACCTGCGAAAGTGGTGTAATAATTTCTTAGTTTTTTATTTTTCTCGGGACGAGCAAATGATAAGCATGGGGGTGTGATTAGTCTCTAATTTTGCATAATTTGTATCACATCTTCACATTTATTTCATATTAAATTCTGCTAATAAAGCTTTGCTTGCTTGATTCTACGTCCATGGTGTGCAATGAAGAAGAAGATCCTAAATCACCATTTCATTGGTGATTAAAGGCCTATTAAACATAGCCATTGACCTAGAGAGCTGATTCTGTCAAAACCAGGGGCTGCAAATCAAAAACCAGGCACAGGGCCTGACAGGAGATAGAAAGGACTGAGCGCGGCTCGAAGCGCCGTGCGCGCGGCCGCTACATGGCAGCGGCGCGTGCCGCGCTTCGGGCCAGGGTTTGTCCCTGGCCCCTTGTTCCCTGGTGCCTATCAATACCCCTCTGGGGTCCCAGAGTTAGAGATATACAGAGTTAGGAGTAGTTTTCATTTACATGTTGTAGTTTAGGGTAGTTTAGTTTAGGTTAGTTCTTCTTTCCAATTGTATTTTCTATTTTATTTTACATCTTGTATTAGGAGAAAGAGTGATACATGAGTGGAATGCAAGAGTGCTTGTAATAGAAGGTGACAATATATGAAAGGTGCTCTCTTTACCTCTCTTTATTTTCTATCTAACTTCTTTTACATGCATAGCTAATCTTTTCTCTCATGGCAACTAACTACTAACCACTAACTTGCTAACTTCTTATTTGATAATCCACATGAATCTAATAGCCTCGGTTGGCCTTTCTCTTGCAAGAGCCATTGTTGGCTCATGATGATGGATCTAACACTCTAACTTCCTAACCACCAACAAGCTAACATTACTTTACTCCATGCTTACTTTTCTATAGTATTGATGGTTTAAGTGTAACTTGCGCTTGTTTGATGAGTTGGGTTGTGATAAGTTACATATGGGTCATGCTTTGAATCGCTCTTGAACCAAGACTAGTGATGGCCAATGATACATGTGAGGCAACTATCACTAAGAGGTTAGCATGTTGGTGGAGTCATTAGTAGTTAGTGCTATTCTTTCTCTTTTACATGTTTTAGACATACAAACAAAATCACAAAAACCATTCTTTTCTATGTTTCCCACTTTCTTGTTTTCACCGTACACTTCTCTTTTCGTTCTTTATTTCTTTTCTTTACATTCTTTAAAACTTTGAAGAACTTTTTAACAAATACGTGAATCAACCGGTAAAGCTTCTATCGCATCCCGTCCTTGTGGATTCGACTCGTTTTAGCCTCTATGCTATAACGAAAGTATCGAGGAAGCCAAAGCGCACACACTTTAAATCTTGATTTCAAAACATACACTTTTTGTGCTCGGTTTTACACCGATCAAATTTTGGCGCCGTTGCCGGGGATGGGAACGGTTTGATTTTATAAGTTTGTTAACTTTTCTTCTTTGTTCTTTTGGTGTGCAGGTTAAATTTTAGCATTGTAGAAGTCCACACTTGCTCAAGTGTGGTCGGGTAACTTCTTGTACATTCATACACTCTGCTTCTAATTTTTGTTTATATTACCTGTGCACTGTAAATAATTGTAAGCACTAAAATACAGAAAATGGATGCTTTAAAATGGTTTAGACATTTGCATCTAGGCACGTGTCAATTTTCATTCCAATATACTATATTTTTATCTTATGTTGTTGTGATACTGATAGGAGGTGTACATATTGCATTGCATATAGTTAGGACAAACACTTCAGCGATTTACTCACTTTTTTTGTTCATTCTCTTATTTATATTACACACTTGCACTAATTTAACTTAAGGCACAACCCAAAACAATATAAGGTGGGGAAGTCATTATCCTCCCTTAGCCCAAAAATCACCTCCCCACTCACACGACCCAAGCCTTAAAAAAAATTGCTAGATGTTGGCCCCTAGGGGCATCTCGGACTCATTTAGGAGATTGACCTAAGAGGGAAATTGTTAGAATTTGACTCTTACTAAATCGGTGTCTAAGGTTGGGGATTGAGAGGCGAAACATCAAAGAACGGTGGTTTGGCATAATTAGGCCCGTTGCTCTGGCACGGATACCTCCCACTGATCTTGCCCCTACCTGACGATTAACTCGTGGTCAGCTTCCGATAATAGACCCCCGTGTACAGTCTAACCAGTTAGGAGTCGTCTAGGTATAAGTCAACCCCAGTATAGGCTTGTTTTCTTTTCTTTGTTTGTTTGTTTGTTATTTGTTTGCTTTCATTTTTTTTTGTAAATTGTGATATGGATTTTAATAGCAACAATTCTTTCAATATAATATGAATTCATATTTCACCTAGACCTTATTTGACTCGGATAACTCTGACCCGACTATGTACAATATGAACCAACTATATATGCCAGGTTGGGATTATCCGAATCAATATGACTCATATCCCCAACCATATGACCATAATTTTCAAAATAATTTCAACTCTTCACAGAGTCAATGGGGATTCAACTCCCCTGAGTCTAATTTTCAACCACCTTGTCCACAATTTTCATTCCCCGATTTGGTTCATATACTCCTTTTCCTGTTCCACCACCTGAAGAAAAATCTGATTTGGAAAGGAATATAGAATAGTCCCTACAACAAATACAAAATTTGCTCAATTCACAATCCTTCTCATATCAAACTCCACATACTCCTTTTCTAGAGCATCCAATTGAAGAAGAATCTGAACTAGAAAAGCGTTGGAAGTCTTTTGTGAAAGAATGCAAAACATGTTGGACTCATCATCTCAACCATATTTTCAAGAGTCCTACTCATCTTTTCCAATCTCACCAATTCAAAATGAACAAACTTCAGTACTGGACTTGAGTATGGAACCCTTGCGTGTGAGTCTGAGCAGTAACCGCAAAATCCGATGGACTCACAATTTCACCACAATTTCCAAAATCAACTTCCATACTCATCTTTTCAAGAAAAATCAATTACAAAAAATATGGAAGACAAGATTCAGACTCAACATTCTGTTACCCTGTCTGTCAGTAGGTTAGACTCAATAATGAGCGATCTGATCAATGAGAGCGAGAAAAATCTTTCTTGTCAACCATTAACCAATTCTTATATCCCTAACTCTACTGATTGGACCCTTGAATCATGTCAATTTGAGAATCCAGATTTAATTTCAGAACACACATTCGAACTGACCAAACTCCAAGTTATGAAAGTCACTTGGACCTTCTGGCAAGTTATCCCTTCCCTGAAATTGAAATCAAACCTGAATGTGATCCTGAACTTCCTGTTGGGAACTCCATTTCACTTTTTGATTTAATAATGACTCCGATATCTTTACCAGATTTTTTCTGTATTCTGAAGTCAACATTGAATCCTGTACCCGTACACTGTGAAATGGAATCACCAATCTCTCATGATCATACTTCATTCATGGGGAAAATGTGTGAATATCCATTCTTTGGTTTTGACCCTGTTTTAGACCAATTTCGACTCTCATTGTTGACTCTCGACTTGATCTGAGTAACTTCCCGAGTCGGTATTGATTTTTCTTCTTATTCCATTTAAGTCCAAATCCATCACTTTCAAAAATCACACTTCATGTTGGACAAGAATGTTGACAAAAGTGACTCAGTAATTATTTTGAAAATTGAAAATTAGATGGGGATAAATGTTTCAATAAGACCATTCAATCCATCATTCTTTTCTGGGGTCATATTAAAGAGGTCCTTGGTGGTTTCTGGATGATCCACGGTATCTTGAT
>JAVJIF010009840.1:0-61078 GCA_038442645.1 Agave tequilana
ATATTTTGCATACAAGATTTTGCCTACAGATATATATTTATGTTTTATGCTAATCCCTGTTCAAAAAGTATTTTTGTCAAAATCAAAATCCCTTTAATTTTCTGTCCAAAACCTTGTTTTTGACTGAACCAGTCGACCGGACAGTCGACCGGACCTATGACAGGTTTTGGTCGGTCGACCGGCCAGTCGACTGTAGTTCTGGTGTACATGTATCAGTGTGCACGGTTTTTGCGGTCGACCGCACGGTCGACCGACTGTAACCCAGTCTGCTCTCGGTTAGTTTGGGTCGACCGGGGCGGTCGACGCTGGCCTGCAACGGTCAGATTTTTTTTGTACGTGCGCGTCGACCGGGCCAGTCGACGGACTAGCCGTTTGAACAGTAACGGGCATTTTCTGAGCTGTTTTATTTTGTCTTTTTGTGTTTAAAATTTGATTTAGGGATATATTTTGAATCTAATATTACTTAATTAGCCTTAAGATTGTTTTATCCCTTAACCCTAGCCCTCTCCTATAAATAGGGGTGTTTGGGGAGAGTTTGTTTACAACAAATTTTTGCAAGAAAAATTTAAAAGTTTAAGGCATTCAAAAGAGCTTTGTTTCTTGGTTTTTGTGCTGAAATTCTCTCTCATTTTCTGAAGTGATTTTTGAAATACTCTCTGATTTAATTTTTCTTTCTTCACTTACAACAAGAGCTTCATTCTTACTCATTGTTCTCTAAGGACCCTTTTGTAAGGGAGAGACATTGAAAGAGAGAGTTTGTGGTCTTTTTGACTACTCAGAAATTGCTTGTAATTGAGATTGTGGAGTTGGGTACTCCGGTGTAATTGTGATTTCTTTGTGATAGTGGAAGTAGCTAGAATCCTTCTGGGAAGGCGGGGAGTAGAGCTGGGTGCTCGAACCTCGATAATATCCTTGTGTTTGCGATTGGTTACATTCTTGCACTTATTACTTGCTTATCATCATCATTGCTATATTACTTGCTTCCATTCATCTTGTGAATCTTGTGTGGTGATTGTTACATCTTATTTTTAATTTGTCCATTGATTAGCATTATCACCTATTCACCCCCCCTCTAGGTGATTTTCAATTGGTATCAGAGCTTGGACTCTAGGTTTTGGCTTAACATCATAGAGAGATCCTTAAAATTGCTAATCAACACTCTCATTCATACATTCATACACTAGTAAACATGGCCGATAACATTAAGACCCCTCCTAAATTTGATGGACTTAATTTCCCTATTTGGAAGGTTAGGATGACTATATTTTTGCAATCTTTGGGTAGCTTAGTGGCCAAGTCCTTGACCAAACCCTATGTAGCACCCGATGGTGATGAGAGCACTTGGACCGATTTCAACTTTAGAGAATATGAGGCTAACTCCAAGGCCCAAAACTCCCTATTAACCGTCTTGAATGAGGATGACCTTACACGGGTAATTCATTGCCAATCCGCCTATGAGATTGGCAACACTTATTGGTCACACACGAAGGGACTTCACAAGTCAAGAGAGCTAAGATAGATCTCTTGAGGTCCCAATATGAGTCATTCAAAATGATTGATGATGAGTCTATTGATAGTATGATTACAAGGTTACTAAAATCACTAATGGTCTTTTCTTCCTTAGGTGATGACATCTCCAACGATCAAAAGGTGCGGAAAGTGATTCGGGCTCTTCCGTCTTCATGGGAGGATAAAGGCCACCACCTTAAAAGAATTGAACGACAAGGACGAGATGGACCTCATTAGTCTCATTGGGAACCTAAAGACCCATGAGATGGAGAAGAAGGCAAGAGAAGAGGCCACTACTTCAAAGAAGAAATCCATAGCCTTCAAGACTTCATCACCAATGATGACGATGAAGAAGATGAAGAAGATGATGAGGAGCTAACTCTACTTGTGCGGAATGTCAAGAGGTTGTACGGAAGAAACAGCTCAACTTTCGGAAGAAATTTGAAGGCAAAGAGGAGAGAAGGATCATTTGCTACAATTGCCGCAAACCCGGACATATCATGGCGGATTGCCGGAGTTTAAGAAGAAGATGACTTCCTCCTTCAAGCCAAAGAAGCCGGAGGAGGAAAAGAAAGCATACAAGGCAACGTGGGATTCGGAGAGCGAGTCCGAAGAAGAGGTGGATACGGCGAACATGTGTTTCATGGCAAACACTCCTAAGGAACCCCTCAATCTCATGATGATGAAGATGATGCGCTAAGTAAGGAAGTTCTTGTACATGCCTTTGTTGAACTTCTGAAACTTATGACAATAAAAAGATTGAATGTTTTAAATTACAAAAAGAAGTTGCTTTTCTTAAAAATCAACTTGCTATGGTTTCAAAAGAAAAAGATGATATTTCTTCTAATCTCTTTTCTATTCAAGAAGAATTTAATGCCTACAAGGCTTCTTGTAAGGCAAAATCTCCTATGATTGATGAAAATGAAATTTCTTCTTTTAAATCTAAAATAAATGATTTTGAAAAGTTTTGAACGATTGTGCTTTTAACACTAAGAAACTTGAAGAAAAATTTTCTAAAAAGCACACATCTCATGCTAAGATTCCTCATGCTCACTCTACACCTAACACTTCTCATGCTCATGCTCACAATGCTCATGCTCACAAATCACACACCCATTATGCTTTTAAATATGGTGGTAGAGTATATAGATGCACATATTGTGGTAAAAATGGACATTTAGCTACATTTTATTATGATCAATAAATAGATCCAATAATCTTGTTTGGGTTCATGGCACTAACCCTCTAGGACCCAAGAAAATGTGGGTACCAAAATCAAGTCCTAAATTATTTGATGTAGGTACACACCAAGGCTCCAAGACGTAGGGAGCGGTGGTACCTTGATAGTGGTTGTTCAAGACATATGACATGGGATATCAACAACTTTACAACCCTATCAAGGTACATGGAAGGTGGCTCCGTCACCTTCGGGGATGACTCCAAAGGAACTATCATCGGTATAGGTAACATTCAAATGGTGCATCTCCTATTATAGAGAATGTTGTTTAGTAGATGGTTAAAACATAATTTGCTTAGCATAGTCAACTTTGTGACCGTGGACTTAAAGTGTTTTTGATGATTCCTCTTGCAAGATTTTTGATGTTAAATCCGATGATTGTATTCTTACCGATTTTCGTGATAATAATGTTTACATTATTGACATGCTTAATTTAGATTGTTCTACTAAATGCTTGAATGCTTTTGATGAAAATTCTTGGCTTTGGCATAGAAGATTAGGACATGCATCTTTTGACCATCTTGCTAGAATTAATTCTAAGGATTTAGTAAAGGGTATACCTTGCTTGAAGTTTGAGAAAGACCGCATTTGTGGTGCGTGCCAACTTGGGAAACAAACCAAGTCTTCTTCAAACCAATTAAGGATATCATGACTACTAGGCCCTTAGAACTAATTCATATGGATCTTTTTGGACCAACACAAACTAAAAGTTTAAATGGTAGTAGATTTGCATTTGTTTAGTTGATGATTTTTCCCGTTTCACTTGGGTTTTCTTCTTGCAAAGTAAAGATCAAACATTTTCATATTTCAAAATCTTTCGAAAAAGGGTTGAAAAAGAAAAAGGTTTTTCGATTTTGAGAATAAGGAGTGATAGAGGTGGTGAGTTTGTTAACCAACTCTTCATGACTTATTGTGATGAAAAGGGAATAAAGCATGAAATGTCTTGTCCTAGGACTCCACAACAAAATGGAGTTGTAGAAAGGAAAATAGAACACTTCAAGAGATGGCTAGGACAATGATAAGTGAATATGACCTCCCTCAATATTTATGGGCCGAGGCCGTAAACACCGCATGCTATATCTCAAATCGTATTTATGTGTGTAAGAATTCTTCCAAAACATCTTTTGAAATGTATCATTCTAGAAAACCTAATGTTGCATATTTAAAGTTTTTGGATGCAAGTGTTTTGTTTTAATACTAAGGAGAATTTGGGTAAGTTTGATGCTAAAGCTTATGAAGCTATCTTTGTTGGATATTCTTCTACTAGCAAAGCATATAGAGTTTTTAATAGATCTTCACTTACTATTGAAGAAACCATGCATGTTAAGTTTGAAGAATCTAATGTGGTTGTTGAGAATGTTATAGAGATTGAACCATTAGGTGAAGACATGGAGAGACTATCCTTGAAGGACACCCGCTCAAGAAGAAAATCAAGAATCAATTGGTGATGTTCAAGAGGATAAAGAGGAAAGCTCTCAACCACTTCCTAAAGCTTGGAGATACGCTACAAATCATCCTAAGGAGCTCATCTTGGGTGATGCATCTAAAGGAGTCACAACACGCTCCAAACTCCATGACCTATGTGGTAACTTTGCTTTCATTTCTCATTTTGAACCCAAAGGCATTCTCGAAGCCGAGACGGACCCATATTGGTTGCTTGCCATGCAAGAGGAACTCAATCAATTTGAGCGCAACCAAGTTTGGCACCTTGTTCCTAAGCCCCACGATAGACCAATAATTGGTACTAAGTGGATCTTTAGAAACAAGATGGATGAGTCCGAAATGTCATTAGGAATAAAGTTAGGTTAGTGGCCCAAGGTTACACTCAAGTTGAAGGAATTGACTTTGAGGAGACCTTTGCACCGTAGCACGGCTTGAAGCCATACGGATGACACTAGCTTTTGCATCTTTCAAAAATTTTTAAACTTTTTCAAATGGATGTGAAAAGTGCATTTTTGAATGGTTTTATTAATGAAGAAGTTTATGTTTCTCAACCTCCCAATTTTGTTGATCATATTCATCCCGATTTTGTTTTAAACTTGATAAAGCTTTATATGGATTGAAACAAGCTCCTAGAGCTTGGTATGAAGGCTTTCTAGTTTTCTAATTTCAAATGATTTTGTTAAAGGCAAAGTAGACACAACTCTATTTACTAAGCATGTTGATAATGATATATTAATTGTGCAAAATTTATGTTGATGATATAATTTTTGGTTCTACTAATGAGCTTTTGTGCAAGGATTTTGAAAAGGTAATGCAACTTGAGTTTGAAATGTCTTCAATGGGTGAGCTCAATTTCTTCCTTGGACTCCAAATCAAGCAATTGCAAAACGGGACGTTCATAAGTCAAGCCAAGTACGCAAAGGAACTTGTAAAGAAGTTTGGACTTGAAGGCTCAAAGACTTGCAACACTCCCATGGCAACTACAACCAAGCTTGATAAAGATGACCAAGGCAAAAATGTTGATATTAAATTATATAGAAGCATGATAGGAAGTCTTTTATATTTAACGGCAAGTAGGCCGGATATCATGTTTATTGTGTGTCTTTGTGCTAGATTTCAATCGTGTCCTAAAGAGTCCCATCTTATTGCGGTAAAACGCATTATTCGTTATATTAAGGGCACTATTGGGATGGGTCTATGGTATCTGAAAACCGGAGATTTCTCAATGACGAGTTATTCGGATGCCGACTATGCGGGTTGTAGAGTAGATAGAAAGAGTACTAGTGGGACATGTCAATTTCTTGGTAATTGTCTTGTTTCATGGTCCTCTAGGAAACAAAATTCCGTAGCACTCTCAACCGCCGAGGCGGAGTATATTGTCGCGGGGGCTTGTTGTGCACAAGTCCTTTGGATGAAACATACTCTCCTTGATTTTGATTTACATTTTGATCATATAAAAATATTTGTGATAATACTAGTACTATACACATGACTAAGAATGCAAATCAACATAGTAAGACCAAGCACATTGAGATTAGATATCACTTTCTTAGAGATCATTTTGAGAAAGGAGATATAGATATTGATTATGTTTCCACGGATTTACAACTAGCCGATATTTTCACTAAACCACTTGATTTTGCTAGATTCTCGTTATTTGTGGAGAACTTAATGTTTGTGTTATTGAATAGACATGTTTTTCATAACCCTTTTTGATGTATGACAAAAAGGGGGAGAATAAGTTTACATGGACAAAAATAAATTTATATGGTCTTGGTTCCATATGAGTTTATATGAGTTTATATATGTTTTTGTTGTCTTGTTTTGTTTTCATGCGTTTTTGAGAATTCTTGTGTTTTGTTAGTATGTGACTTTAATTATTGTTTCAATTGGTTTCAATTAGTATCAAGAGCATTTCTTTTGTTTTCAATAAATTCTTGTGTTTTTCATATAGCATAATTTGAGGGGAGTTTTCTCCTCCCCTATATTTTTGTTTATAGCCTATTTGTTTTGTCATCATCAAAAAGGGGGAGATTGTTGGCCCAAGAGGTTACACTCTCAAATTGTTTTATGTTTTGATGATGACAAACCAAATAAGAGCTATTTGGTACTAATGAATTTGCTTAAGATAAGTTTCAGGATAAGTACCATGTTTGGAGGCCATTACTTGCTATTGCAACAACTTCTAGGTTCATGAAGCTATGAAGGCATATTGCACATCAAGGAAGGATCATAGAAGAAGAAGGCTCTAGCAAGGATAGCATGGCTCAAAGACTTGAAGATTGCTCAAGAAGTCCTCAATTATTTTGTTTTTAGTTTTATAGTTTGTTAAAGAATAGTGGATAGGTTTGAAGCTCTATCACACACGTTTTTGCGCACATACTTGATCCAAAATAATTTCTTTATTTTATACAAAAATATTTTGCATACAAGATTTTGCCTACAGATATATATTTATGTTTTATGCTAATCCCTGTTCAAAAGTATTTTTGTCAAAATCAAAATCCCTTTAATTTTCTGTCCAAAACCTGGTTTTTGACCTGAACCAGTCGACCGGACAGTCGACCGGACCTATGACAGGTTTGGTCGGTCGACCGGCCCAGTCGACTGTAGTTCTGGGTGTACATGTATCAGTGTGCACGTTTTTGCGGTCGACCGCACGGTCGACCGACTGTAACCCAGTCTGCTCTCGGTTAGTTTGGGTCGACCGGGCGGTCGACCGCTGGCCTGCAACGGTCAGATTTTTTGTACGTGCGATCGAACGGCCAGTCGACCGGACTAGCCGTTTGAACAGTAACGGGCATTTTTCTGAGCTGTTTTATTTTGTCTTTTTGTGTTTAAAATTTGATTTAGGGATATATTTGAATCTAATATTACTTAATTAGCCTTAAGATTGTTTTATCCCTTAACCCTAGCCCTCTCCTATAAATAGGGGTGTTTGGGGAGAGTTTGTTTACAACAAATTTTTGCAAAAAAAATTTAAAAGTTTAAGGCATTCAAAAGAGCTTTGTTTCTTGGTTTTTGTGCTGAAATTCTCTCTCATTTTCTGAAGTGGTTTTTGAAATACTCTCTGATTTAATTTTCTTTCTTCACTTACAACAAGAGCTTCATTCCTACTTATTGTTCTCTAAGGACCTTTTGTAAGGAAAGAGACATTTGAAGAGAGAGTTTGTGGTCTTTTGACTACTCAGAAATTGCTTGTAATTGAGATTGTGGAGTTGGGTACTCCGGTGTAATTGTGATTTCTTTGTGATAGTGGAAGTAGCTAGAATCCTTCTGGGAAGGCGAGGAGTAGAGCTGGGTGCTCGAACCTCGATAACATATCCTTGTGTTTGCGATGTTTTACATTCTTACACTTATTACTTGCTTATCATCATCATTGCTATATTTACTTGCTTCCATTCATCTTGTGAATCTTGTGTGGTGATTGTTACATCTTGATTTTTAATTTGTCCATTGATTAGCATTATCACCTATTCACCCCCCCTCTAGGTGATTTTCAAGTCCCTGGTGTCCAGCATCAGGATGTCGTTGGTCTCTCTCCACCTCCTCGACGCAATCGAAACGCTGAGCGTCGACAGAGGAGACGTGCGCGTCAGCTGCAAGTTGGAACCATTGGTTGTCCAACTGAGACTGGACGTGACGTACAATCTCGCGCCTTGCCCGCGCCACGTCTAGTACGTGAAGTCCGCGTTTGGCGCCCCAAACGCGAGATTCCTTCAGTTAGGTCCTCTAAGGACCAACTCACCAAACGCCAAGATGAGACCTCTGCGCCTCGTCAAGCGCAAGAGGCACAAGCCCATAGGCGTGGGGCCCAACAGCCCATCCTCTCTCAAGTGTCTCCGCTCCGACACACAAACAGCAACGCGACAGGCGCGTTTTGTCTCAACAGAGACGCCAGGCGCGCGCTGAACAGCTGCGGCGCAAGAACCGCGTCTCTGATGCTGCGTCCAGGCTGTACAGCACATGGATGCCTCCCGTCTTCGACGTTGCGAGGCTAATCTTTTCAATCCCCCTCCCATGGATTTGAGGGATTATCTGACGAAGAAAGAAGTGCCAATCAGGCCACTTCGTCGTGTTGCTGCCAACGCTCATCCATATGCTCTCTGAGTGCCGTTGCGGATCAGGCGTACACCAGCAGTCTTTAGTCAGACAGCTGACCCTGATCAGCTAAAAGAAGACGCTCCCACAGAAGGAGAACCTTCTCTGACGTTGAGTACCCGGAGCTCACTGCGAATATGACAAGCAGGAGCAAGGGAAAATAACTTGCAGTCAGCTCAGACGAGTCCGAGTCTGACTCGGAACCGGAAGGGGTGTATCGACACACTCGCACCCGGACTGGGGCCATTCCCCAATTGACTATAATGCCTTAGCCCATGGCATTAATGATTCTCACTCCACCGTAGCGGAATCAAGGGCTTCAAACTCTTCCGTCGAGAAGGAGACCTCCGCCTACATGACAGGCACTCCTGAGGAGACGGCTAAACGTTTGGAGCAGATCCAGAAGGCGCAAATGGATATGATTCTTTCTCAGCAGGAATCTATCAACTCCCTCAAGCAGGTAATTGCACAGCTGCTCGAAGACAGGAGGAGGTCCCCTCCTACAAGGTCAAAGGGCAAAGGGAAAAAGGAGAAAGCTCATCTTCCGAACCTTCTGGGAAGACGCGGCGATCTACTTCCGGCTCGTCCAAGTTCTCGTCACAAGTAAAAGGCGACCAAGACCAAGGAAAGGCTCATGTTAAAAGAATGAGTCAACTGGAGCGACGCCTCGAGGCCCTTGCCAATCGCAAAGACCTCCAAGAAGTAGGAGTGGTCCGGCCCTACCCGGCTGAATGGGACTTGGTTCCGTACCCGCCCAAGTTCAAAGCTCCAACTCTCCAAGCCTTTGATGGGAAGGGGTCACCCAACCAGCACATCTACTACTTCAAATCCCAAACCGGGAATGTAGTAGATAATGACGCCATCCTGGCACGCCTGTTCATCGGCACCCTGAAAGGGTTGGCCTTTGAATGGTTTATGAAGCTCCCAGAAGGTTCTATCAAGAACTGGGGCGATCTGGAGAAGCTGTTCTTAACGCGCTTCTTCGAAGATGACTCCGAAGTCACGATGCCCACCCTTTTGGCTACCAAACAGCGGAAAGGGGAGTCCGTCAAATCTTTCGTGAAAAGATTTCGGAACATGGCACTCCGGTGTCCAAGCGGTATGACCCAGGCCACCCTGGTGGAAACATACCGCCACAATCTCTAAACCTCACTCCTTGCTCAAATAGGAGTTGCTGAAAGCCGCACCTGGAAACAATTAGTCCAACAAGGTGAACAGGCTGAGGAGATCGTTGTCCGCGTCAGAGAGGAGGAAGGTAAGCCTAGGCCGAAAAGGTCGACAAGGCGTGCGCCAGACACATCCCTCCAAACAAAGCGGAAGAATAATTTGGCAACGGAGACCAAATCTCCCGCCAAACCTCAATCAGGCAAGGCGAGTGGCTCTTCAAGTCAGCCTCGCGCCAACAAGCAATATTCCTTCAAGGAGGAACATGTCGATTCGCTCTTTAAACTACTCAACAAGAGCAACCGACTGAAGCTCCCTGAAGCTAGGCGCCCAGAGGAAGTCGGCAAGACCGACAATCCCAACTACTGCATGTATCACAGGATGTTGGGACACCCCACCAAAAGCTGCTACGTCTTCAAGGACATCCTTCAGGCTCTGATTGACGCGGAGGTGTTAAAACTCCGACCAGAGCAGAAGAAGGTGACGGCTAATGTGACGTCGGTTCTCCAGTTCGGGAGACAACCTCCAACGCCTGCGGGGGTAACTCCTATTCCAAAAGGAGAGCTGAGAGTGGTCAACACAGACCCTCACCAGCAGCAAGAGAAAGGCTTGGTACCCGTCCCTACACCTCAAGGGGAAATTATGTGGGTCCACCCTGACCTTGTCAATGAACAGCAGTGGACTACTGTGACCAACAGGAAATCCAAAGGCAAGGCAAAGGCCTTATCCTGCAATGTGGTGGGTGCCTCCTCTCGAGAAGCAGAGACTGATATCCCTTCACTGACCGACTCAGAGGAGGAAACGATAGTCTTGGCCGCAGAGCCCAACCAACCGATGGCGGGAACCCGTTCAGGACAGGCGTACTTGAAACAGTACGGCGAGACGGCGGTAGCCCCTCCACAACCAACTGCGGAGCCAATCAGGCCCTCCACAAAGTCACCTGTGGAGAAGCAGAAGGAGACTCGATTTTCTCGAGCCCTTCAAAAGGGCATCGCGGAAGGATCTACGGCACCTTACCGCTTTGATGTCCTGGCTCAGTTGGCCAACATTCCGGCACGCATTACCTTGTATGAACTTCTTAGACTATCAAAGTCGACCAGGGAAGCTCTGCAAGAAGCTCTGGCAAATGCTGAGGTCTTCATGACCCAGGTGCCGAAGGAGGAAGATGTAGAGGATTGCCTCCACACCTCCCAGAATGCCCCCTGCATCACCTTTACAGCAGATGATATGCAGGTGAAAGGGAAGCATGATCGACCCCTGTACTTCACAGGGTATATTGGATCGTCCGAGGTGAACCGCATCCAGGTAGACCCAGGGTCCGCGTTGAGCATCATGCCTCGCCGGGTCATGCAACATCTCGGCATTCCTACCCATCGTTTGAGCCCCACCCAGACGACTATCTATGAGTTCAATGCCAACCAGACCCGTCCGATGGGAAGATCAAGCTCAGGTGTCAGATTGGAAGCCTTAAGTCGGAAGTGACATGCTACATCATCGACGCCGACACTTCCTATAATCTATTGCTGGGACGACCATGGATTCACCGCAACTCCATCGTTCCCTCCACTCTCCACCAAGTCATGAAGTACTTGACGGGAGTGGAAATGTGCAGACGTTGATCGCCGAAAGGCATCCGTTCAAAGGGGTCGAGAATTATTTCACCGACTCTTTGCTGTACCAAGATCCGGTGGAGACGGATGAAGCCCACAACCAGAGGAGCCAGACTCTGGTAATGAGGCTGACACTGAGCCTGAGAAAGAAGAGTGCCTGTGGGAGTTAGAACTACTTGTAATGGGCACTAATAAGCTCGATGTCGATAATACCACCGATGATGTAGACGGTTGGTATATTAATGAAGATTTAGATTTTGCGTATTTTTCTGTGTGTGCTTCTGATTCAATACCGTCAGATACTAGCACTGATATAGATGACGATCTCTGGTCGGCAATGGGTGCCTTAAACATCATTGCATGTACCAGTGAAATCATCCTTCGAGACATACCAAGACAATGGTAATGCGCAAGAATCTATATTTATGGTTCCAGCAAGACGGGAAGGCCAAAAACCAATTCTTTTGGGCGAATCTCGTCTGAACCAACGCCCCGCGAAGAATCGGAAGGCGAGGAAGAATCCCCTCAGTTCGATCATTACGAACCAAAAGCGCTCAAAATAATGAGATGCATGGGGTACGACCTGACCAACAAACCCGGGTTGAACTTCGGCAAAGGAAGGAGGACGTTGCTTCAATCCTTTGTGCCGAAAGGGAAGGCCCCCGATTATTATCATCGGACACGCCTGGGGTTGGGCTATGTATCAACTCCGGTCCCATCAGCCTCCGATTCTCAAGAATCGTCGAGCAACGATTACTCTTCAGACACATCATCTTGGGAGTCAGATGTCAGTGTCGGCAACATCTTCAAGGAACTTTCAGTGAACATAGTTTCGACAAGCCACCTGGAAGATGGAAATGAAGAAATGATCCAATCCGATACAGATCCTTAGATCAAACATTTAAATGCTCTTTGGGATACCCGCTTTGAACAGCGCGAGCCACCCACAGAAGACAAGGTTGTTCAGCTCAACCTAGGAGATGAGGCTAACCCTAAGCCCATCTTCATAAGTGACGGCATGTCACCTTCGGAGAACAAAGATCTAATATCTCTTGTACAAGAATATATAGACGTCTTCGCCTGGAATTATGAGGACATGCTAGGACTTGATCCTCAAGTGGCCATGCACCGCCTCAACATCAATCCGGACGTAAAGCCTGTCAAACAAAAGCAGCGATGGTTTCGCCCAGAAATAATGGAGGCAATTCAATCAGAAGTCAGAAAACTTATTGATTCTGGCTTCGTCAGGGAAGAACAACATCCCGACTGGGTAGCCAACATCGTCCCCGTCTCCAAGAAGAACGGGAAGATCCGGATTTGCATCGAATTCTGCGACTTAAACGAGGCCTGCCCCAAGGACGAATTCCCATTGCCGATCACAGATGTCATGATTGACAATACTTGTGGATTCAAACGAATGTCCTTTATGGACGGATTCTCAGGATACAATCAAATCAAAATGTATCCTGATGACGAAAAGCATACCTCCTTCAGAACACCTCTAGGGGTATATTGCTACACCGTCATGCCCTTCGGATTGAAAAATGCAGGGGCAACATACCAAAGGGCATGAACGCCATTTTCCATCAGCAAATACGCAAAACGGTGGAATGTTATGTTGATGACATCGCGGTAAAAAGCCGCACTAAAGGTGATCACATAGCGGACCTGAAGGTGGTCTTCGACATCATGCGGGCTCATCAATTGAAAATGAATCCCACAAAGTCCTTCCTGGGGGTGGCCAGTGGCAAATTCCTAGGATTTGTTGTAACATCCACCGGAATTCACTTGGACCCGGAAAAGGTTCGCGCTATCCAGGAGATGCAACCCCCGAGAAATCTCAAAGAACTCAGAGGATTGTAAGGACGATTGGCGTACATCCGCAGGTCATCTCAAACCTTTCCGGAAGATGCCAACCTTTCGCTAAGCTGATGAAGAAGGGTGTCTCATTCACTTGGGATAACGCTTGCCAATAAGCGTTCGAGGAAATCAAGCAATACCTCACCCAACCACCAGTCCTTGCAGCTCCAGTAGCCGAAAAGCCGTTTCTGGTGTACGTCCGAGCAATGGATCATTCTTTGGGAGCTCTACTAGCTCAGAATGATGATCAGGGACGTGAGCAAGCAATCTACTATCTGAGTAGAACAATGATCGAGCCGAACATCGGTATAACCCGATCAAGAAGGAATGTTTGGCACTAGTGTTCGCTATCCAGAAAATGCGACACTATCTGGTAGGCCAAACTATAAACGTCATATCAAAAGTCAACCCCCTGAGGTTACTTATGACTAAACCTTCATCGCTAAATGGCCGACTGGCAAAATGGGCCATATTGCTCTCCCAATATGAGATGCGCTTTTTACCACAAAAGGCCATTATGGGACAAGCAGTCGCGGATTTCCTAGCTGAGCACCCAGATCCGAGGGCAGCCAAGTCTACGAGGATCTCCCAGATGAAGTTGCTGAAGTCTGCCTGACTCAGACATCGTTCGAAAGTCAAGTATGGCAACTTTTCTTCGACGGTGCATCAAGAACAAGCCCGAAGGGACACGTAGTAGCGGGGGTAGGAGTAGTACTCGTATCCCCACAAAATTATGTGATTCCCGAGCTGTCTCATTAACTGAGCCCTGTTCCAACAATGTGGCGGAGTACAACGCTCTTTTGATTGGGATGCAATTCGCCGATGAGATTGGCGTTAAAAATCTCGAGGCATACGGTGACTCCAAGCTCATCGTCAGCCAAGTTCGCGGGGAGTACGAAGTCAGACATGAAGACTTAGTACCCTATTACAACGCGACTATCCGCATGGCCGAGGGGTTTACAAGCTTCTACATCGACCATGTACCGCGCAGGTAAAATGCGCACGCAGATGCACTCGCATCCCTGGCTGCCTCCTTAGCTCTTCCAGCTGGAGCAATGGAGAAGATATTCGTCTACAGCCACGACCTGTACTGCCCGAGAAATGCTCTCGAGGATTATCAGGAGTCAACGGGAGGTCGTCACCGCGAAGAAGCACTTGAAGCATCAACCGGTCCAGAGCTTAAAGACTGGCGATTCCCCTATATCGACTACGTCTTATACGACATCCTGCCTGAAGACACCAAAGAGGCGGCTGCCATTCGAAGGAAAGCCCCCAAATTCTATTATAATGCGATTACGCGAACATTGTATCGTCGATCGCATGACGGGATCTTACTCCGGTGCCTCTCACCAAAAGAAGCCCAAGAGATATTGAGGGAAGCCCATGACGGTATGTGTGGAGCCCATCAACCTGGCCCAAAACTGGCACATCGACTTCAAAGATTGGGTTATTATTGGCCCAAGATGATTGCTGACGCCGTCACCTATGCTAAAAGGTGTCACGCTTGCCAAGTGCATGGGGATTTCATCCATCAAGCACCAGGGTACCTCCACTCTACGACCTCTAATTGGCCATTTGAAATGTGGGGGATGGATGTGGTTGGCCCTATCAGCCCACCATCATCAAAAGGACATCGGTTCATTTTGGCAATAACCGATTATTTCTCCAAATGGGCCGAAGCCATCCCTTTGAAGGAGGTCAAATCGTCGAACGTGATCAAGTTCGTGAAACATCACGTTATTTACCGTTTCGGTGTACCTCGGCGAATTATCCATGACAATGGACCCCAGTTCATTAGCCAGGCTTTTCAGAGATTCTGTGCCAAGTTCAGAATCCAGAGTGTGTCCTCAACGGCATACTATCCTGCCGCTAATGGCCTCGCAGAAGCTTTCAATAAGACCATTGGCAAGCTTCTCAAAAAGTTCATCTCGAAAAGTCAACGAGACTGGGACGACAAGTTGGGTGAATGCCTATGGGCTTACCGCACAACTGTGCGAACCCTAACTAAAGCTACGCCATTTTCTTTGGTCTATGGGTGTGAAGCCGTGCTCCCACTAGAGATCCAAATTCCATCTCTACGCGTCGACTTGACAGCGGAGATGACAACCGAGGAGAAGCATCGACAGCGACTCCAAGAACTGGAGGCCTTAGATGATAAGCGTCTGCAGGCCCAACAGCAAATCGAGCTCTACCAAGCTCGAATTACCAAAGCCTTCAACAAGAAAGTTAAAATGCGAACTTTCAAGAAAGGCGATCTTGTCTTAGCCGTCAGAAGACCCATGGTAATGACGCACAAGACAAAAGGAAAATTCCAACCCAAATGGGAAGGACCATTTATAGTAGAGTCAGTCTACTCAAATGGGTCATATCGCCTCATAACCTCGAATGGCGATACACTCATGATGCCGATCAATAGCAGATTCCTGAAGAAATACTATCCTTAGATGGTATTCTTCCGCTGATCAAGTTAAAAATACACCTCTGATCAAAACAAGAAGAGCTTCTTCATTAATATCCGACGCCCCCGACGGCTAAGGATAGAGGAAAATGTTGGCTTCTAAGTCCAACATAAGTCTTCGACAACTCATCATGCTGAGGGGAATAGCATGGCTAGCCCAACTCAAACGGTAGTTGGTAAAGGCACCTCAAATCCGTTGATAGCTGAGGGTTTGCTAAAAATCTTAAAGTGGACTTGGCTCACTCTTCCCTCCAAAATCCCCTACCAATTCTCATCCACAGAATGGTAGGTCTACAAAATCAACCATTACTAAGTTAACACTATACCTCTGGTAATGGAAACTTTTCAATATTCCTTGTCGAGTACAAGTTTTATTTGTCAACTCTACACGGAGTATCAAATTTTCAAATTTGCCAAGTTAACACTACACCTCTGGCACTTCAAAATTTTCACTTATCAATTCTCACCAATAGAATGACAGGTCCTCAAATTACTCTTATCATGAGTCAATCTTTGTCAAGTTAATATCACACCTCTGACAAATTATTGTTAAAGTTTAACACCACACCTCTAAACAGTAATCAAGTTTCTGCCAGGTTTAATATTACACCTCTGACAGTCACTTTTCTTCAGACTTTCACACCGAAGCTGAAATGGATGATGCTAAGTTAACACCACACCTCTAGCATCCAAGTCATTGCTAAGTTCAACAATACACCTATGGCCATGACTTTCCCTCGGACTTCCTTATGCGAGCCGAGATGACCAATGCTAAGTTCAACATTACACCTCTAGCATTACCCTCACTGTCAAGTTAAACATTACACCTATGACAGTGACACTTCTGAGTTAAGTTAATATCACACCTCTGACTCACATCCTTGTCAAGTTAACATTACACTTCTGACAAGACTACTTTCGACCCGTTAAGTTAATATCACACCTCTGACGGTAACAAACTTTCCTAGATTCCCCACGAGTCGAGTCCCACTTGTTATTCTCTTCAACAGAATAACAAGTCTACCTAAAAACATTGTTAAGGTTAATACTACACCATCAACAGTGTTTCCATCAAATCCCCAGTTGAGCTCAATCAAGTTAATCCCAAACACTTGATAAAAGTTCACCCTCCCTGGGGGTACCAATTCTACTTGTCACTTTCTCTTATAAAGTGGCAGGTCCATCAAAAATTTCATCTCTGTCAAGTTAATATTACACCTCTGACAGTATCATGAGAGTTCCTGAAATAGGATCTTTCTCCACAAAGTTTGACTTATTAAAATTACCATCATAATTTTGACAAAGTCAAAGACTCTTTGCTTCTATGCGTCTAACTGAAGATAAAAAGTTCAAGACAATGAAAGAGGCAAAAAGAGAAGTGTCACTTTTATTTATTTCCAGGTATATGAAAGTGATACAAAAATGCTCTCTTATACAATAAGATTGAGTGTTACAGTAAAAACGCTCTCTTATATAATAAGATTGAGTGTTACAATTAAGGAGTACAAAGAAGTCCCTCTCTCTCTCAGAGGTTGCACTCACTCCTTAAAGCCGCGTCTGATTCCAAGTGCGCGATGTTTTGTGGCTACAATAGAAGCTGGTTACACCACGATGCATGATGTAAACATCGAAAGAGCCCTAGCTGACTAAGCTAAGAGCAATGGTGTTCTTGAGGTCTGGTGGCAGCAGAAAGTCCTGCAACCCTTCATTCATGAACATCTCTTTTCCCAGCAGACCATCCAGCAGACATGAGGAGTCCTCGATGTTACTTCTGGGGTGGGAGAGGAAGAGGATCCTATCTGCCACCTTATCCACCGTAGCCCCCTCGCCGCCATACTTACCCTGACCATCTCTTGCCAGCCGGCATGATTGGTGCAGTGGATCTGAAGAGACCTTGGCGAGGGTCGAGTCCTCGTCAGGGATATAATATATTCCCTTGTGGACGACAAGGACCATAATATATTCCCTTGTGGACGAACATCGAACAAGTCCGCCGGCTGAAATATTCTTCCAAGGGCCCAGCGAACCTGAAAAAGGACAATCAAGCCTACCTGCAAAGAATAAACAAGGGGGTTAGAAAATCTGGAACTTAGTGTACTTCAACAAAAGAAAACTAAGTGACAGACGCGGCTATTGTCAAAGGCTGCAGACGCGGGAATGACCCGCGCAGTAAATCAAACTACCGCGCCAACAGAGACAGACGTGAATCAGAACTGTGGAACACACAGGATTCAAACGCAGCCTCATCTTACTCCCGCGCCTAAAAGCACAAGACGCGAAAAACTTCAAACGCTAAAAACTGCCATCTCTCTGTTGAATAAACAGGAGTTGCAAGATTCGGGTCTGAAAATTTCAGCCCAATTTGGAATTCATCCAAGTCAATGGCCTTAAAACGCGAGCTTCATGAGCAAAGCCCGCGCCAAGTGCCAAGGATTTCAGCACTTGCGTCCAGAGAGGAAGTCGGCGGCGCAAATTCCAGAAGGAATGCACCAACTCAGACTTCATGAGAAAATTCCAGATAACAATCTCTTCAGGAGATGCCAAAGTGCAAGTTTGGGTGGGCTAAAGACATCATGGCGGGTCGGAATGGCATACCCGCAGAGGCCTCCGTCAAGAGCAGAACTCTCTGCCTCAGAACGGAGACATGAAAGCCTGGGTGGACTACAAGTATTATGGTAGGTCGGGACGGCATACCCGCAGAGGCCTCCGTCAAGAGCAGAACTCTCTGCCTCAGAATGGAGACATAAAAGGTGCTTTCTCCTGAAGAGACCAAACAGAAGTATAAAAGCTCTGGGTCATCTTCATCCACAGAATCATCTTCATCCATGGAGACAGAACCCCTTTTTGAAACTCTGAAGGAGGCGAGACTTCTCAGAGCAAACCAAAGAAAGAACAGTCCAAGGTCTGGATTGTTGAAAAGGGAGGGGGTGCGTCCTATTTATAGGCAGCCCCTAATAACTGTCATTAATGGTGCGCTAATCGGAACCGTTGCCTTGGTGGCCGCACGACTGCCAAAGTCCAATGAGAGACTGATGCGTGGAGCGTCGCTTTGGGAACCGTCGCAGACACTGGTGTCCAACCGCCAGCGCCAGTTTTGCATTAAAGCGCATTAACGTCTAAGTTCAATAAAGAACCGACGCGTGGACAACTGCTTCGGGAAACAACGGATGACCCGGTTTCCTAATCGACAGTAAAGACTTGACGTTCAAAGATCTCCTAAAATCTTTATGTCAGGCTGCATGTAACGCCTCGGAAGTTGCACCAAGACGCAGGCGTAAAAGTCGCGTCTAGGAATCCGCGTTTCCCTCTCAGATTGAAAGATATCCACCCGCGTTCCAGAAGAATGCCTGCGTCGCGTCCCTTCAGCAAACAATGCTGCGTCCCTCGCGTCTGCTCTATCTGCGTCTTTCTCAGCAAAACAAATTCGCGTTTCACTCTGTGATTGACGCTGCGTCTCATCAAAAGGACTTAGTGAAATCTAAGTTCCTATGGAATGACGACCGCGTCTCACCCTGTGATTGACGCCGCGTCTCATCAAAAGGACTTAGTTCTATCTAAGCTCCTATGGACGGATGACCGCGTCTCACTCTATGGATCAATGCCGCGTCTCATCAAGAAGACTTAGAGTCGACGCCGCGTCTCATTGAAAGAACTTAGTCTTACCTAAGTTCAGTATCCATAGCCAGTGATCAGGGAGTTGAATTCATCCACAGCTAAACAAAGAAGATGGAACAAAAACTTCAAAAACTTTTATTATATCGAAAATAGTAAAAGTGGATACAAACACTCTAATAGAGTATCCTCTTCTTTACAAAAAAAAAGAAAGAAGGGGAAAAGGCTAAAAGTCTTGATCCGGCAAAGAACGGATACGCTCCCTGAGACGATGCATCTCGTGCTGACGTGCCTTCTCAGCCTCCATCATGGCTTGGACCCGCAGCTCCTCTTCAGATAAAAAGGGTTTTGCAGCCAGCTGTGCTCGCAGAGATTCCAACCTGGAGGAATGAATGGTCTGGCTTTCTTCAGCTCGTGCCTTCGCAGCTTGTTGCTCCTCCAGCCTCTTCTGGACGGTGGCAAGCGTCCTCTCATTATCCGCGATCATGGCTTCCGCCTTAGCGATGGCAGACCGAGCATTGGTAATGGCGAGCTCTGCATTTTGCCGGATGAACTCGGATTCCATTGAATCGTCAGCCAGTTTCTGACATTCAGCTTGGGAACGCTCGAGATTGCGGACCTCTTCAGCAACTTGTGCTTCCACCTCCTATCGCTCTTGTTCCTGGGTGGCTAGAAGCCTAGTCAAGATGACCTGGGCTACTTGAGAAGAACTAGCATTGTCCAAAGACTTCAGCTCTTTCAGGTCACTTCCCAATCGCTCCACCAACAGCAGACACGACTTGGCAAGCGAGGAGCCTCCGGTTAATTCGATGTTACCGGCCATGTTTCCAAGAAACGTCCGGGCAAAGTCAAAAGAGCTACGCCCAGACAGGATAAAATTGATGCACGATCGCATCGCGTCAAGGAACTGCTGCACCATTTTGCGTGTCAGGAAATCCATGGTATCATCACCCGAGGTACTCCCCGACCCCCTTTCTATCATGAGGAAAGGGGTGCAAGCCGGCTCTTTTTGCGCGAGAGTCGTGCTGACCGTCGATACGGCAAGAGCGAGACTGGCCACTGGCGCTTCCGGAGGTGTTATCTCTGCAGGAACCTCCACAGCTAATGATGGAGTAGTAAGCGCAACCTCCTCAGAAGCTTCAACCGAGACCTGAGCTGTGTGGCCTTTTGGAAGGGTACCGACCGTCGGACTCTTCACCTGAGCCCCCTCAGTTCCCTCTGCAAGTTATCGCGATATTAGCCACAAAAGAGAAAAGCGAAATATTTAAAATATCAGAACTTCCTTACCATCTGGGAGGTCCAGAGATGTCGAATCCTTGGGCGAATTCTGCGGAGTGGAAGTCTCCCTGGCTTCAATAGTAACCTCTTCACCCTGCAGAGTGGGTTCTTCCCCAGCCTTAGGGGTTGCCTCCTCTTCCGGCAAAATGGAAGGCTCCCCAATTTCAGTAGTTGCCCTCTCTGGAGTTATCTCGGCAACTGAAGCCTCGACTCCTTCGGAGTGGGTCAACTCTTTTACCGTCTCCTCGATATGCGAGGAGATTACAGCTTCAATGTCCCCGGCCAACCCTGCAGCATAAAAGAAGAATGTTAAAACATCCTCTTCAAAATGAAAAGGAAAATTAGGTCAAAAGGTGAAAAGAGTACCTTCAGCGGGAATAATCGCCAGTTGTGATACCGTTGATGGCTCACCCCCGTATATTTCTTCCTCTGAGATGTGGGAGAACTTACTCGGATCAGGAAGAGTGGGTTCATCGCCGTAGTCGACCTCGTCTTCAAAATCGCTTTCCCCTGAGAGTGAGGAAGACGATAGCGCCGCGCGCGAGACTTCTGCAGCCGGAGCCTTGCCACCAATTACCCCAGTGGTAGGACTGGGGTCAACTGCCCGAGGACTGGAGATGAAGACACAAGGCGACCCAGGTTGCTGTGCCTCATCTCTCCCTTCATGAGCAAGTAAAAACCGGGTTGAACTGAAATCCCCGGAATATCGACATCTCCTCCACTCATGATGTCGACCTCTAGCTGCTCATCCTCGTCAGCGGTGGTGGCTCTGTCAACGAGCTCCCCTTCCTCCGCAGACCTACGGTCTCTGCTGCTCGACCTAGGGGCACGGACTAAATGAACATCCTCTTCAGCTATATCTTCTTCCCTCGGTACCTCAACGACAGCAGGGATGTCTTCGGATCGGGAGACTTCGTTTGTCAAGTCTCTCCGAACCTTCTTGAGAGCAGGTTCAGCAGTTGAAGCAGAGCGTTGACGACGCTTGCTTACCACCTGTCGAGTCTTTGTTGCTCGTGGCTCTGCCCTTGCTGCTTGCGGCTCCTCCCTTGTTGGTCGTGGCTCCGCCCTTATTGCTCGTGGCTCCCTTCCCGATCTTCTCCCGACCTCCTTCTGGGCCTTCAGGTACTGGTCGGTGAGTTTCGAGTGTTTACCAGACTCTGACCTTGCCTCGAGATTTGCATTGATGCTCTCAATACATGAAGACGCCGGAATAAAGTCTGATGTCTGGATGGCTTGGAAATACCAAGTGCAGAAGCTGAAGCTCATACGGCACTTGGACCCCTCGATAGGTAGACGGAAAGTTGCTCCCGTCCCTCCGGCCACACTGTAGTACCAAGCCCGAGCACCTTCGAACAAGTTCCCTTCGAAGGCAAGTCGAGCATTGGGATTCCCGACGTAGAGTTGATCGTAGCCGAACTGTCGAGCGAAACGATTCGGCATGTACGGCTCGATGGTGCATGAAGTCCCTTGCCGGAAAAGCACATATCCGGGCCGAATATTGATCAACCACCAGAAGACTCCCGCGGACAACCTCGTGAAGCCATCTGGGCCTGCGGAATCAGTAAATAGATCCCCGAAAGATGCACCAGAGATCTCGGGGAAGCAACGATTGAGCTGGTAATTCGCAGAATCTGAAAGTCGCTTCCGGACGTAATATATATAAAGATCACGCCAGCTCGAATCTTCCAACCGCTGTACAAAAGGGACGGAACTCTCCCTCCAACGCACCGCCATCATCAGAGAAGGGCAGTGCATCACGTACCAAGCCATGAGGTACGTATAAGGCAGCTCGATCCGAGGGTTGGGGCGCTTCACCGTCGGATTCCCCTCTGAGTCAACATACGGCTTGCCGTGGGAGTCGACAGTTTTCGGCGCCTCGCAGAAACTCTTGGTTAGCGCCCGCAACCCGCTCTGAATGCCAGCTGTCATGGCCGGGAGAAGGGCTATAGGGTTGCCATGAGCCAAGAGCACCGCCGGGTACACCACGTCAGCAACAATAGCTTCATGTGGCAGCGTGGGCACCACACAACGCTTCAGCCACAGCATCAAGAAGCCTGCCAACAGTGCCCTATCGGAGATAGGGGTCCGGGCTTGATGGTGGAAGCTTTCAAAAACCAGGTCAGGGTCGAAACCGTCCTTGTTCGAAACCGTGGTGTAGAAGCCTTCAGAAGCCTTGTCGATCCTGTCTTCAATCTCCCTGTCGAAACTGGGAGCCAGTCGGGTTATCGGATTGTCTTTATTATTGACATCGTTGAATAAGTAACTGGCCCAAGACAGTTGCTTGACTCCCTGCGACCTCCAGGCGGTTATCTGACCGCAAATGTGGAAGTGACACATCACTTCCCAGTAAGTCTCGTACACCCGAGGAAACTCTTTCTTCAAGAGGTGGAGCTCCTCAGTGGTCGGGACATATTCCTCATAGGGAATGTCCCCTGTTGCCAGCCCCGAGACCTCATGTAGCTCGTGCAGTGCAAGGCCCATCTCTCCGACCGGGGTAAAGAATGTCCCCGTCAGAGGATTGTAGCGCTCCAGGATCCCGAAAAAGTTATGAGAGCCTGGTGGGATACCCCACTGTACGGCCCTGACCGCCGGGTACAGTCCCACACGCTTTAGCAGATCCCCAAGATCGGTGAGGACGAAACCCACCATCCTGCCCCACCAGTAGTTCTCCGTGGAATGGACCCACCCGGGCGAACGGAACCCGACCGGATAATCACCCTCCGCTTCCATGAACGCGTTGAGGAAGGTAGTGCCAAGTTGTGGTATCTCTCCAACTGGAACCTCAGACTTGCGCGACCCAGGGAATAGGCCGAGAACCGACCTGTCATGGCTATCATGACGGTGTACTTTATGGGAACCCAAATCACCGAGAGTAATCTCAGGGACATATCGAGAAATGTCCCATTCCATCTTCCGAGGGACGGACATGTGCTGGAAGTAGGACAGCGGGAACATCCTCTCCATGTCCGGAAGAAAGAATCTTCCACCCTTTATCTGACGGAGCCATTTATAAGTTCCGTCATACACACGATAGCCGCCATCGTTGATACGATCTCCGAAGAAGAAGGCAGGCTTCTCCAGCTTGACGTGAGCATCCGTTGTGAATGCTGCATCGGTCATAAGTACCCGAAGAGTTCTCATGTCAACATTAGAGAGCCTCTCCCTGCGATCCTGCGACTGGTCAGCAGTCACAGGGACAGTCCTTCGTAGCACAAAGGTCAAGTCCCGGTCAGCACCACCTACATGTCCAAAGTGGCGCGTCTTGGCGAGTGAGGCAGAAGGATGGGGCACTGCAAAAGAAAAGGACACTTAGTTAGATACTTTATTAGAAGCAAAAAAAAATGCTAAGTGTTCATAACCCAGACGCAGAAGAGATACTGGACGCAGGAATTATCAAATCCGCGTCCAGACCTGCGAAACCGCGTCCAAACGCAGAAGAGATACTGGACGCAGGAATTATCAAACCCGCGTCCAGACCTGCAGGATCCGCGTCTCCACCACCAGAAGGTCATGGAATGTCCTTGATGTTACTTCTGGGGTGCGAAAAGAAGGGAGTTATCCACCTTAACCCTTCCATCACCACAACCGCCAGAAGTTAAGGAGGGTAACTCCCTTCCTTTCACACCCCCAGATTTCTAATTACTTGGACTCAGGTGCCAGATTCATCAAAATCGGCAGCTGATGAAACAGAAAGCAAGGATCAAATCCACGTTCTGCAAACCAAGTCCGCGTCTGAACCCTTCACAATTAGAAATATTCTAAGTGAAGAATCCGAAATGCAGGACCCAATGGCGCAAGGGTCCAAACCCGCGCCTCGGTTATCAACTCAAAGACTGCGTCTGAGACCGCGTCTGAGAATCAAACACGAGTTATATTTTGTGTTAAGGATTCTTAGGGTTCTATGAGCTTCCGTTAATGGCGAAATCCACGCCTAAAAGGCATTATACCTGGGAAAGCGACATCCTGCGCAGAGGAAGCGCCCCTCTGGACCTCGGCAACAGTCGCCCGTGAAGAAGAGGCGGTTGGCTTGGTCTTGGGTGCCATCCTTAATTCCAGTAAAAGGAGATGAATAGTTCAAAAGTCCAGTAATGGAGATGAACAGTTCAACAGAGAAAGAAGAGAACTCTCTTTCTTGAGCAAGTGCGTTCGGAGAAGAAAAGATGTCTCTCTGACTGTTGCCTTTTATAGGCACAAGGATTCGCGAAGATACGCGGCGTGTGGCCCGATAAAAGCTGCAGCGAATCATCGCATGACGTGTGGAACAAATCATCGCGAAGATCATGCGTCACGACTCCGCAGCGAGTCATCATTTGACACGTGGCGCGGTTCAGTTAATGAACCGGGAAGTCCGCGTGCCAAAAGGTGAAATCCTGCCGGTGCCCCAGGCCAGCTGGCGGCGTAATCATGACACGGCACAGATTCGCACCCAAGGACGCACCTCTTCGATGGACATGCCCCATCAGCATCTCCATAAATGCATTCGGAAGGTCGCGTCTCTCTACGAAGTCCGCGTCCGACCCAGCGGGCCCAACATCGCGTCTGCCTCATGGAAGATCGGGCGCGTTTCCATTGCCAAAGGACGCACCCTACAGAAATCGCGTCTTTAAAGCAGTACCATCTCTGCTTTTCAAAAAGAACCTGCGTTCGGCCTCCTGCTTCTGCAAAATCAGTCCAACAGTACACTGACGCAAGCAGACGACCAACCACTCCTGGCTTAAAGCACACCCGTGATAGACTAAAAGCAATCGGGGAGGTTTAGACTGTGCATCTAGACACTCAACATGATCAACTCTGGTGGCTTCAAAGAGTTCAAACAGTACACTCACGAAGACCAACTCCAGATAAAATCAGACCCGGAGCACTAACAGTCCAGTCATGAAAGCAAATATGGCTAAAATCCAAAGTATTTTGAAATCCGTCCCAGTTAACTGTGGAATATCGAAAACTTTGGAGGGGGTTCTGTAGGCTGTCCAAAAGTTACTGGAGGACAAGCCATTGAAAAGCAAAGTTTCAAGCTCTAGACGCGAGGGACTAACACCCGCGTCTCAGCATCAAGGCGCGTTGTCTCGACACCCGCGTCTCAGCATCAAGGCGCGTTGGCTCGACACCCGCGTCTCAGCATCAAGGCGCGTTGGCTCGACACCCGCGTCTCAGCATCAAGGCGCGTCGGCCTGACACCCGCGTCTCAGTTATAACCGCCTTGGTTAAGGGACCAATCACTGCCTACACGTAAGGGAAATCAGCCCCCATCGCGGCGTGTCTTTAGCAGGCACGTGGGTTAGTTACCGCCCATGTAGCGGGGAAGTTGGCCCTCATTGTGGAGCATTTTTTAGGGGGCACGTTCACCCCTGGTACCTCTATAAATAGCCCTGTTTGCTATGAAAGGGGGAGGAGATCAGAGAATCAATCGGACGAAGAGAGACAGAGGGCGACACAGAGAGAAAAGAAGCAGATCAACTCTTCAGCAAGTTCGCTGCGTACGAGCTAGCTTTCGCCTACCTTCTCTTTTAGAGTTTTGGTAGACAGAGCTGTGTCACTCTTTCTACCGGCCGAAGAGGAGATCCCTGAAGGACGGTCATCTGGTCAACGGAGAACAAGACTCACTCTCCACCGCCACACGAAGAACCCAGCCTTAAACAAAGGGGAAATTCAAGATTCAATATTCTCCCTCCCTTGTAACCGGAAGGAACAGTTTTTGTTGTAATCCTTTTCATTTGATTCAAGGAAAACTTTTACTGCAATTCTTGTCTTCTCCTTTTCCGGGTCATACACCCCCGGCGCGTCCGATGATAATAATCAGGGGCCTTTCCTTTCGACACAAAGGATCGAAGCAGCATCCTCCTTCCTTTGCCGAAGTTCAACCCGGGTCTGTTGGTCAGGTCGTACCCCATGCATCTCATCATTTTGAGTGCTTTTGGTTCATAATGACCGAACTGAGGGGATTCCTCCTCACTTCCCGAGTCTTCGCAGGGCATTGGCTCAGACGAGATTCGCCCAAAAAGAATTGGTTTTTGGCCTTTTCGTCTTGCTGGAACCATAAATATAGATTCTTGCGCATTACCATTATCTTGGTATGTCTCGAAGGACGACTTCACTGGTACATGCAACGATGTCAAAGCATCTACTGCCGACCAGGGGTCATCGTCTACTTCGGTGCTAGTGTCTGATGGTACTGAATCAGAAGCAAACACAGAAAAATACGCAAAATTTAAATCTTCATTAATATACCAACCGCCTACATCGTCGGTGGTATTATCAACATCGAGCTTATTGGTGCTCTTTACAAGTGGTTCTAACTCCCACAGGCACTCTTCTTTCTCGGGCTCGGTGTCAGCTTCGTTACCAGAGTCTGGCTCCTCTGGTCGCGGGACTTCATCCGTCTCCACCGGATCTTGGTACAACAAAGAGTCAGTGAAATAATTCTTGACCCGTTTGAACGGATACCTTTCGGCAATCAACGTCTGCACCTTTCCACTCCCGTCAATGTATTTCATGACTTGGTGGAGAGTGGAGGGAACGATGGAGTTGCGGTGAATCCACGGTCGTCCCAGCAATAGATTGTAGGACGTGTCGGTGTCGATGATGTAGCATGTCACTTCCGACTTGAGGCTTCCAATCTGGCATTTGAGCTTGATTTTCCCCATCGGACGGGTCTGGTTGGCATTGAACCCATAGATAGTTGTCTGAGTAGGGCTCAAGCGATGAGTAGGAATGCCCAGATGCTGCATGACCCGGCGAGGCATGATGCTCAATGCGGACCCTGGATCTACCTGAATGCGGTTCACCTCAGACGATCCGATATACCCTGTGAAATACAAGGGTCGATCATGCTTCCCTTTAACCTGCATGTCATCTGCTGTGAAGGTAATGCAGGGAGCGTTTGGGGAGGCGTGGAGGCAATCCTATACATCTTCCTCCTTCGGCACCTGGGTCATGAAGACCTCGGCATTTGCCAGAGCTTCTTGTAGAGCTTCTCTGGTCGACTTTGACAGCCTAAGAAGCTCATACAAGATAATCCGTGCCGGGATGTTGGCCAATTGAGCCAGGACATCAAAGCGGTAAGGCGCCGTAGATCCTTCCACGATGCCCTTTTGAAGGGCTCGAGAAAATCGAGTCTCCTTCTGTTTCTCCACAGGTTGTTTTGTGGAGGGCTTAGTTGGCTCTGCAGCTGGTTGTGGAGGGGTTGCCGCCGTTTCGCCATACTGCTTCAAGTAGGGCTGTCCCGAACGGGTTCCCGCCATCGGTTGGTTGGGCTCTGCGGCCAAGACTATTGTTTCCTCCTCTGAGTCGGTTAACGAGGGAACATCAATCTCGGCTTCTCGAGAGGAGGCACCCACCACATTGCAGGATGAGGCCTTTGCCTTGCCTTTGGATTTCCTGTTGGTCACAGTAGTCCATTGCTGCTCATTGACAAGGTCAGGGTGGACCCACATGATTTCCCATTGAGGTGTAGGGACGGGTGCCAAGCCTTTCGCTTGCTGCTGGTGAGGGTCTGTGTTGACCACTCTCAGCTCTCCTCTTGGAATAGGGGCCACCCCCGCAGGTGTTGGGGGTTGTCTTCCGAACAGAAGAACTGACGTCACATTAGCCGTCACCTTCTTCTGCTCTGGTCGGAGCTTTAACACCTCTGCGTCAATCAGAGCTTGAAGGATGTCCTTGAAGACATAGCAGCTTCTGGTAGGGTGCCCCAGCATCCTGTGGTACAAGCAATAGGTGGGATTGTCGATCTTGCCGACTTTCTCGGGGCGCCTAGCTTCAGGGAGCTTCAGTCAGTTGCTCTTGTTGAGTAGTTTAAAGAGTGAATCGACATGTTCCTCCTTGAAGGAATATTGCTTGTTGGCGCGAGGCTGACTTGAAGAGCCACTCGCCTTGCTTGATTGAGGCTTGGCGGGAGACTTGGTCTCCGTTGCCAAATTATCCTTCCACTTTGTTTGGAGGGATGTGTCCGGCGCACGCCTTGTCGACCTTTCCGGCCTAGGCTTACCTTCCTCTGCTCTGACGCGGGCGACAATCTCCTTAGCCTGTTCACCTTGTTGGACTAACTGCTTCCAGGTGCGGCTTTCAGCAACTCCTATTTGAGCAAGGAGTGAGGTTTGGAGATTGTGGCGGCATGTTTCCACCAGGGTGGCCTGAGTCATCCGCTTGGACACCGGAGTGCCACGTTCCGAAACCTTTCCACGAAAGATTTGACGGACTTCCCTTTTCGCTGTTTGGTAGCCAAAAGAGTGGGCATCGTGACTTCGGAGTCATCCTCGAAGAAGCGTGTTAAGAATAGCTTCTCCAAATCGCCCCAGTTCTTGATAGAACCTTCTGGGAGCTTCATAAACCATTCAAAGGCCAACCCTTTCAGGGTGCCGATGAACAGGCGCGCCAGGATGGCGTCATTATCTACTACATTCCCGGTTTGGGATTTGAAGTAGTAGACATGCTGATTGGGTGACCCCTTCCCATCAAAGGCTTGGAGAGTTGGAGCTTTGAACTTGGGCGGGTACGGAACCAAGTCCCATTCAGCCGGGTAGGGCCGGGCCACTCCTGCTTCTTGGAGGTCTTTGCGATTCGCAAGGGCCTCGAGGCGTCGCTCCAGTTGACTCATTCTTTTAGCATGAGCCTTCCCCGGTTCTTGGTCGCCCTTTACTTGCGACGAGGACTTGGACGAGCCGGAAGTAGATCACCGCGTCTCCTCAGAAGGTTCGGAAGATGAGCTTTCTCCCTTTCTCCCTTTACCCTTTGACTTTTTAGGAGGAGACCTCCTCCTGTCTTCGAGCAGCTGTGCAATCGCCTGCTTGAGGGAGTTGATAGATTCCTGCTGAGAAAGAATCATATCCATTTGTGCCTTCTGGATCTGCTCTAAACGTTTAGCCGTCTCCTCAGGAGTGCCTGTCATGTAGGCAGAGGTCTCCTTCTCGACGGAAGAGTTCGAAGCCCTTGATTCCGCTACGGCGGAGTGAGAATCATTCATTTTAATGCCATGGGCTAAGGCATTATAGTCAATTGGGGGAATGGCCCCAGTCCGGGTGCGAGTGTGTCGGTACACTCCTTCCGGTTCAGAGTCAGACTCATCAGAGCTGACTGCAGGTTGTTTTCCCTTGCTCCTGCTTGTCATATTTGCAGTGAGCTCCGGGTACTCAACATCAGAGAAGGTTCTCCTTCTGTGGGAGCGTCTTCTTTTAGCTGACGGAGGAATCAGGGTCAGCTGTCTGACTAAAGACTGCTGGTGTGCGCCTGATCCGCAACGGCACTCAGAGAGCATATGGATGAGCCGTTGGCAGCAACATGACGAAGTGGCCTGATTGGCACTTCTTTTCTTCGTCAAGTAATCCCTCAAATCCATGGGAGGGGGATTGAAAAGGTTAGCCTCGCAACGTCGAAGACGGGAGGCATCCATGTGCCGTACAACCTGGACGCAGGCTTCGGGGACGCGGTTCTCGCGCCGCAGCTGTTCAGCGCGCGTCTGGCGTCTTTGTTGAGACAAGACGCGCCTGTCGCGTTGCTGCTTGGTGTGTCGGGGCAGAGACACTTGAGAGAGAGTGGGCTGCTGGGCCCCACGCCTATGGGCGTGTGCCTCTTGTGCTTGACGAGGCACAGAGGCTTCACCTTGGCGTTTGGTGAGTTGGTCCTCAGAGGACCTAACTGGAGGAATCTCGCGTTTGGGCCGCCAAACGCGGACTTCGCGGGGCGCGAGCAAGGCGCCAGTTTGTATGCTGCGTCCAGCCTCAGTCAGACAACCAGAGGTTCCAACTTGCAGCTGGCGCGCGCGTCTCCTCTGTCGACGCTCAGCGTTCCGGTTGCGTCGCGGAGGTGGAGAGAGACCAACAACATCCTGATGCTGAACATCAGAGATTTTAACCACGCGGGTCTCCTGAGAGACGCTGCCGCGGGTGTTCTGTGCGACGCGGTTGGTCGCAAAGGCAGTTGTGCCTGGGGCCACGCGGGCCTTCTGAGAGGCGTCGGCGCGTGCACCTTGCTTGGCACAGTTGGCAGCAGGGGCGCCCGAGAGAGCCACAGATCGGGCTTCAGGGCCATTCCCTGTCGAGACCCGGCGGCAGACGCGGGTCTTTGGGCTCTTGAAGCCGGAAGAGAGAAACTCTTCGTACTTCGCCTGGTCGAACTCGACAATGAGCGATTCGACCATCTTCCCCTTACGGAGGACGTCATCCTGCGCCACGATTTGCTCATCAGTGACAAATGTAGTCCCCAGCGGAGTCGCCATCTCTTGTACGCGCCGGAAAAGAGAGAAGAGGAAATGCCGTAAAAATTTTCCTTGAATCAGATGAAAAGATTATAACAAAAATAACTTTTCCTTCCAGTTACAAGGGAGGGAGGATGTTGAATCTTGAATCCCCCCTTTGTTTAATGCTGGGTTCTTCGTGTGGCGGTGGAGAGTGAATCTTGTTCTCCGTTGACCGGATGACCGTCGGGATCGTCAGGGATCTTCTCTTCGGCTGGTAGAAAGAGTAGCGCAGCTCTTGTCTACCAAAACTCTCAAAGAGAAGGTAGGCAAAGAGTAGCTTGTACGCAGCAAGCTTGACGAAGAGTTGAACTCTCTCATGTCTCTGTCTTGTCATCTGATTGCCTTCTGCCTTCTAATTTTCTTCTGATCTCCAATTGCCCGTCGCTTGCCGATCGCCAATTGCCAATCTCCTCTCTTCTCTGATTGCCTCGACCTCATAGCAAACGAGGCTATTTATAGAGGTCCTAGGGGGTGAACATGCCCCCTAAAAACGCTCCATAATGAGGGGTAACTCCCCCACTTCCCCGCTATGTGGGCTGTGACTGGCCCAATAACCAGGGCGGTTATAACCGAGGCGCGGGTCTGGACCCTCGCGCCTTGATGCTGAGACGCAGGTGTCGAGCCCACACGCCTTTATGCCGAGACGCGGGTGTCGAGCCCACGCGCCTTGATGCCGAGACGCGGGAGTCGAGCCCACGCGCCTTGATGCCGAGACGCGGGTGTCGAGCCCACGCGCCTTGAGTCTGAAACTCTGCCTTTTAATGGCTTGTCTATTAGTGATTTTTAGACAGCCTACAGTGAGTTTTGCCAGGTCATCAAATTGACCGTTTCAAAATCCCACGAGGGATTAATAGGTGAATCCCACTAATTTAGTGGGATTAATGCCACTTTAAGTGGGCGATTATACCCGCCCACTTCGTCCCACATTAAGTGGAGACAATTAAGCCATAAACGCCAAGAGCGTTCGCACGGACCCTCCAGCTTCGCTAGAAGCTCGCAAAGAGCTTCACGGTAAGGCCATTTGCGAGCTTCGCGCGAAGCTAATGACTGATTTAGCTTTGCTAAATTCAAGGGGGCAGTTACACCCCACTTTTGACTATAAATTGTCCCTTACTGAACACAAAGAAGAGACACGGATGGACAAAGAGGAGATTGGCTAAAATAAAAGAGCAGAATTCCTAGAAAATGGGCTATACTGATCTTCTGTTCTCCGATTCCCCAAACCAAGTGAGAAGGGAGTCTTATTAGGAGGCAATTCGATCACCTGATCGATTACATCGTCAAAGAGATAAAGTGATCGCACGCTGATCAGATTCCTACCGGCACATTTTCCCAGAAATCTCAGAGGAGATCTACTTGTAATTCTTCCTTTTATTACTTGTAATTTCGCTCCTCTACCCTTTTTGTAAGTTTTCCCCGAACCAAGATTTTCGATGGAAAACGTCATCGCCATAACATCCTCGTACCTGCGGGTTCGGGGCGTTACAGGCGGTAAGAATATAGGGAGAAAGTAAGAGGGAGATATGGAAAGAGAGTGAGAGACAGTGAAAGAGAATGAGAGAGAGATTGAGAGAGAGAGAGAGAGAGAGAGAGAGAGAGAGAAGATAGAGAGGATTGAGTGAGATTGTGTGTGAGAGAGATAAAATGAGGATGAGAGAGAGATTAATAGAGAGAGGGGATGAGAAATAGAAGGCGGTGGAAAGAAAGAGAAGGAAAAAAAAAGTGTAGAAGGAGAGGGAGAAAAAGAAAAGAAAAATGATTAAACATTATATAATTATTTAATTGGGTAAAATTTTGACAAATTTAAAAAACCCCCCAAAAAAATAAAATATTATCCTGAATAACAATGTGGAGTCAGATTCTTGAAATAGAACCCCGTTTGTTAATTAAAAAATATGGAATCAATTAGCAGTGCTGGTGGACACCGAATTTTAGAGATTTTTCCAAATAATCCTGAAAAATTCTAGAAATTTTAGAAAAATTTAAAATATTGGGAATTGATATCTAAAATGGAAACAAGCCCAGTCTGACTACCAGAAAGGTTAAATCGAGTATTATCACTATATCAGATAGCTGTACTGTGATACGTACATTTGGAAGCGGTGGTTACACTTATTATCCATAGATAGGGATCAAATTCACTTTTAACAAATTAATTCAATTCTTAATAGGGGCCACTTGTAATAATGAATACCAAGTCCACGTATAATGGATTCTTGTTTTTTTTTTAAACACCATATATTGGATTTATATTACTGAAAGGGGCTACTTATTTTCTATATCATCAAACAAGTTTATAAACTTGGTTTCAGCTCCACCTCTAGGGTTTTGATTTCTATAGTTTCAGTTGTTTTATATTGCTTTAGCATAAACTTGAAGCCATACTTCAAATGAAATCATTAATGCTTTAGGAGTTAATGGTCAATCCTGTTCATGCTTGGAGGTCTAAAATTTTGAAAGAAAGATATAGTATCCTTTTGTAGATAGGAAGTTTCTCTAGAACGATAAATAAATTTGCCATCTTTACCACTTATTTTTGTTCGGTATTTTTCTTTTATTCCTTCTTAGACCAAGCACTTGTTTGAAAGAAGTAGTTTGAAGCATTTTTTTTTTTTTTTTTTTTGTATTATGTCTCAAATATGGCTGCAAATTTAGCTCTTTATGTGTAATCCTTCAGTGCGTTTTGAATAATATAATATTTTCTTTTTGTCTAACCATTAACTTTGTTATATATGTTGCAATGTTTTGATTAAATATAACCTTTGATGCCTTTATCCTAGATTCCATTTTTCTTCTCCCCCTAGATATACCCAATAGTTTGTGATTTGAGCATCTAATTGGGAGCATATTTTCTATATTTGCAGCGAATGAAAATTTTTCTAAACCATATATCTGTTTTAATAATGATTTGTATAGCTGGTATGTTCATAAAAGACATCATAACCTAGGAAAAGAGGGTAATTCCATGATAATGCATATCGTGTTTTGAAAGGACTTAGGAAGGTTAATTGAAATTGGGTCTCACCATGGGAAAATAAGGTAGTATTGGCTACCTAGTTATTCAGTTCTTGGGCTTCGCCCTGATTGCAGCTCCACATCAATTATTAGGGTCTTGCGGTTCGTCCTGATTCAACGTCACGGTGTTAGACTATGGTCCCGGGCATGCATGAGACCCTTTTACAACACATGCACTTCATTATCAGGCAGTTACAATAAACAATAACATTATTTGATATGTGAAAAAGCAGTTGTGGTATGAGACACAACTAAGTACCACATTAGTAAGATTAATAATAATCAATAAGATTAGAGACATATGCTAGGCTATACATCTTTGAGTATCAATTGTTTCTCTTACAGTGATGAGATATCTTCTAGTTTACAATTTTATTGATATATTCCTTATTTAGAATTTTAATAGGAGTATCGTAATATGCACACACGTACCTACACGTGCATTTTTCTTTATTTTACATGCTTGTTGGGAAATTTTGACTCTCTTGGGTTTGCATTACTTAGATCCTACAAATAGTATAAGTTATTTTGCGAAGGGGTATGTGTTGGCCCAAGGTTACAATCACCCTTGTTTAGTGTATTTTGATGATTACAAAACATATTAGTTATTTGTACTAATAACATTTGTTGTTTAAGTGTGTTTTCAGATTTCTATTCATACTAGAAGTCTTCTCTCACAAATACAAGGTTTTGGACTCAAGTCAACTCCAATTGGGCTCAAGATGCAAAATTGAAGATCAAGTAAAGATAGCCCATCTTGAAGCATTGCTTTGAAGTCTTTTAGAAGTTTGTAAGTTTAGAATGTTAAAGTTTGAATATAGGAAATTTGGCTCTAGGATTTGCACACACACTTGTTTCATATATTTCCTATGTTTTGAAAATGGTTATTTCTAAGTTTTATGCCTTAGTTTATATATACATGTACCAAAGCTTTATATCCTGAAAAACTTGTTTAAAACATGTGTATAAACTATTTTCTGCATAAATACTTAGCTATTGGTATTATTAAAATATTTTTACAAAAATTCCATCTTCAAAACAGCCCAGTTTTTCAGTTTCAGGCAACATCGGTCGACCGGCCCGGTCGACCGGCGATGTGTCTGGACATGCACTGTTTGTGCATGTCCGTCGGTCGACCGGACCGGTCGACCGACGGAGAGCAGATTGCTCTCGGGATATTTCGGTCGACCGGACCGGTCGACCGGAAGAAGGAAACTGTGTTTCCTCCTTTTGGGTCGGTCGACCGGACCGGTCGACCGAGAGCCAACGGCTCTTTCCAGCAGGGCTGGCGGTCGACCGGACAAGCCTGCAACAAGGCAACGGCTCTTTCCTCTTTGGGCAGTTCTGAAAAATCTGTTTCTTTTTCAGCTTTAACAGATTTTTGGAGATTTGTTGGGGAGCTTTTTCAGAGAAAATAAGACAAAAAGAAATTGTTTTTAACCTATTTTTAAGCCTATAAATAGAGGAGAAGTCTCTTGCATATCACTTAGAAAAATCCTCAAGTTTACATTGTTTTCAAAAGAGAAAAGAAAAGAGTTTAAAGCTTTCATTCTAATTCTTTTTGAGCTTGTTTTTCAGTTGTGTTTGATTGCTAATATCACTCTACAACTGAAGTTTTTCTCACCACACTTCATAGAGCCAAAAATCCTATACTCATTCTATAGTGAAGTTGTAATTGAAGTGAGAGTGTTTGTAAAAGAGTTTGAGAAATAGTGTAGTGATCTTGTTGTGATCACTTGGTTCTTGTAATCCTTTCCTTGTGGAGCAACCTCTTCGGTAGAGGTCCTTTGTACTTGGTGGAGCTCGGTGCTCGGTCTTCGGTAGACCAAATTGTAAAGGCATCCTCGGTGGATAGTGGAAACCCTTCACGGAGGTGAAGGCGGGGACTAGAGCAAGTGTGCTCGAACCTCGAAACAAATCATCTTGTTTGTGATTGCCTTTGCGTTATTCTTGCTTTCAATTTCTCTTGCCTTATATTATCTTGAATTATATGCTTGAGAACTAACCCTTTACTTGTGCAATTTTGTCTTGTTCACTTTACTTGCTATATTGCTTGTGTGTATTTCATCATAGCATTTCATCCTTTACTTGTTCGATCATATCTCATACAACACGGTTGCATTGCGCACCTCTAACCCATATCTAGGGGAATTGGGAGGAAGGAGTTCAGAACCTCGCAAGGGGTATTCGGCTCTTAGTCGTGTTTGAGAGATCGTTGCATCACTCATTTTATTAAAGTTTAAAAAGATCATTAGATTAGCATTCACACCTATTCACCCCCCCTCTAGGTGTTTTTCAATTGGTATCAGAGCTTGGACTCTAGGATTTGGTTTAACCACCTTAGAGAAGATCCTAATTTGCTAATCATTTCATTCACATTCATATAGTAAAAATGGCCGATGGAATTAAGACCCCTCCTAAGTTTGATGGACTTAACTTTCCCATATGGAAAGTTAAGATGACCGTGTTTTTGCAATCTCTAGGTAGCCGAGTTGCAAAGGCCGTGACTAAGTCCTTTAGTGTACCCCCCGGTGACGAATCCACTTGGTCCGAAATAGAGACTAAGGAATTCGATGCCAATGCCAAAGCTCACTATGCACTTCTTCAAGCCCTAAATGATGATGACATAGCTAGGGTTATACATTGCAAGTCCGCATTTGAGATTTGGTCACACTTGATAGTCACTCATGAGGGGACCTCACAAGTAAAGAAGGCTAAGATTGACCTTCTTCGGTCTCAATATGAAACATTTAGCATGCAAGAAAATGAAACCATAGATGATATGGTTACAAGATTTATCAAGATTACTAATGGACTCTCTTCTTTAGGTGAAGATATCAACAATGATCAAAGAGTAAGGAAGATCATCCGGGCTCTTCCTCCTTCATGGGAAGTTAAAGCTACAACCTTGAAGGAACTCAACGACAATGAAGAGATGGAGCTCATAGGTCTCATTGGGAACCTCAAAACCCATGAGATGGAAAGGAAAGCAAGGGAGGATATGGCTCCTTCCAAAAAGAAGACTATCGCCTTCAAGAGTCAAGCTACACACTCCGATGAAGACGATGAAGAAGAAGACGATGAGGAGCTCTCACTCCTTGTTAAGAATGTCCGAAGGATGTACAACAAGGCGAAGTACCAAGGTAGAAGAAGATGGCAAGGAGGCAAAGAAGAAAGAAAGATCACTTGCTTCAATTGCCAAAGACCGGGACACATTGTTGCGGAGTGTCCGGACAAAGCTAAGCCCTCCACTTCAAAGAAGCCTCACAAGAAGAAGGCTATGAAGGCAACTTGGGATTCGGAGACCGAATCCGAAGAAGAGATCGACACCGCCAACATGTGCTTCATGGCCAATGAAAGCACAAGCAAGGTAACCTCTTCCCCTTCTCATGATAATGAACTTTCTATGGATGTGTTAGAAGAAGCTTTTGTTGAGTTGTCACAAAACTATGATTTCTTAAAGAAAAAGTATCTTAAAATGAAAAAGGATAATGAATCTTTAAGTCTTCAAGTTTTTACTCTTACAAAGGAAAAAGATGATTTGGTTTCCACTTTGGCCACTACCAAAAATGATTTTGAAAAATATAAGATTTCTTGCAAAGGTAAGGCCCCACTAATTGATTCAAATGAAGTTTCTATGCTTAAGGAAAGATTAGATTCTTTAAGTATTGTTTTGAAAGATTGTGAGTTTAACAAAAAGAAAATTGAGGCTATGTTTCCTAAGAAACAAGCCCCAAAGAAAAATGCTCATGCTCATGTTCATGCTACACAACCTAAACAACATGGCAAAACCCCAAAGCATGCTCACACCACACATACACATCATGCATTCATGTATGGTAGAGTGTTCTCATGTTCACATTGTGGACGGAAAGGGCACTTAGCCAATTTTTGCTATGATAAATTAAACATATCACGTCATAATGTTTGGGTTCGAGGCACTAACTTTCAAGGACCCAAGAAAGTTTGGGTACCAAAATCAACAATTATGTTAAATGATGTAGGTACTTTCCAAATCCCAACGACATAGAGGATTGTGGTATCTTGATAGCGGTTGCTCAAGGCACATGACTTGGGACATCAACAACTTTGCAACCCTATCAAGATATCATGAAGGTGGCACCGTCACCTTCGGAGATGACGCCAAGGGTAAAATCATCGGTATTGGTAATGTAAAACTTGGCACCTCTCCTTTAATTGAAAATGTAGTTTTAGTTGATGGCCTCAAGCATAATCTCTTGAGTGTTAGTCAACTTTGTGATAAAGGTTTTGATATTGTTTTTGATAATGTTTCTTGTAAAGTAATTGATAGAACTTCTAATGTTTGTGTATTTTCCGGTTTTCGTGAAAGTAATGTTTATATGATTGATATGTTAAATATGTCTTGTAATATTACTTGTTTGAAAGCCCTCGATGATGACTCTTGGTTATGGCATAGGAGATTAGGGCATATTTCTTTTGATCATATTTCTAGGTTAAACACAAAGGAAATGGTGAAAGGTATTCCTTGCTTGAATTTTGAAAAAGACCGAGTTTGTGACGCATGTCAATTTGGGAAACAAACTAAGTCTTCTTTCAAGTCAATTAAGGATATCATGACATCACGTCCTTTGGAGTTAATCCATATGGATCTTTTTGGCCCTACACAAACCAAAAGTTTAAGTGGGAATAGATTTGCTTATGTTTTGGTTGATGATTTTTCAAGATTTACTTGGGTTTTCTTTCTTGAACATAAAAGCCAAGCATTTTCGTATTTCCAAACTTTTAAGAAAAGAGTTGAAAAAGAAAAAGATGTTTCGATTTTGAGAATAAGAAGTGATAGAGGAGGTGAATTCATTAACCAACCCTTTACCACTTTTTGTGATGAACATGGAATAAAGCATGAACTTTCTTGTCCTAGAACTCCACAACAAAATGGAGTAGTTGAACGGAAAAATAGAACATTACAAGAGATGGCTAGGACAATGCTAAGTGAATATGGTCTACCACATTATTTGTGGGCCGAGGCCGTAAATACATCATGCTATATATCAAATCGTGTTTTCTTGTACAAAAATACTACTAAATCTTCTTTTGAAATGTATTTTTCTAGAAAACCTAATGTTTCCTATTTTAAAGTTTTTGGATGCAAATGTTTTGTTTTAAATACAAAAGATAATTTAGGAAAATTTGATCCTAAATCTTATGAGGCTATTTTTGTAGGTTACTCAAACACTAGTAAAGCTTATAGAGTTTTCATTAGATCATCTTTGACTATTGAAGAGTCTATTCATGTTAAGTTTGAGGAATCTAACAAGTTTGTTAAGAATGTTGTAGAAATAGATGCATTGGATGAAGGTTTGGAGAAAGTGACCTTGGAGGATGCTTCTACTATGGGAGACAAACCAAAGGATGATGAAGGAAGCAAAGCTAAAGTGGAAGAGGCACAAGGAAATGAACATCAAACACATGAGGTGGAGCCTACTCAACCACTACAAAAGGATTGGAGATACAATCCACATCATCCCAAGGACCTTGTCATAGGTGAAGTATCAAAAGGGGTAACTACTCGCTCTAGACTTCATGACTATTGTGGTAACTATACATTCATTTCTCATATTGAACCCAAAAATGTCCTCGAAGCCGAGGCCGATTCATATTGGTTGCTAGCCATGCAAGAGGAGCTCAATCAATTTGAGCGCAACCAAGTTTGGCACCTTGTTCCTAGGCCCCACGATAGACCAACAATTGGTACTAAGTGGATCTTTAAGAATAAGTTGGATGAATCGGGTAATGTAGTTAGAAACAAGGCTAGGTTAGTTGCCCAAGGTTACACTCAAATCGAAGGGATCGATTTTGAAGAAACCTTTGCACCCGTAGCACGGCTTGAAGCCATACGGATGACACTAGCATTTGCCTCATATAAAGATTTCAAATTATTTCAAATGGATGTTAAAAGTGCTTTTCTAAATGGATTTATTGAAGAGGAGGTGTATGTTGAACAACCCCCCGGGTTTGTTGATCCTACACATCCGGATTTTGTTTTTAAATTAGATAAAGCTCTTTATGGTTTAAAACAAGCCCCAAGGGCTTGGTATGAAAGTCTTTCTTCATTTTTGACTTCAAATGGTTTTAAGAAAGGTAAAATTGATACAACTTTGTTTACAAAACATGTAGAAAAAGATATTCTTATTGTGCAAATTTATGTGGATGATATTATTTTTGGTTCTACTAATGAATCTCTTTGCAAAGCTTTTGAATCATGCATGAAGGATGAATTCAAAATGTCTATGATGGGGAACTCAACTATTTCCTTGGACTCCAAATCAAGCAAAGGAAGGATGGGATCTTCATCAATCAAGCCAAGTACACAAAGGAACTAATCAAAAGGTTTGGGCTTGAAGGATCAAAAGTAAGCAAAACTCCCATGGCAACAACTACAAAGCTTGACAAGGATGAACAAGGTAAAAGTGTAGACATTAAATTATATCGTAGCATGATTGGTAGCTTGCTTTATTTGACGGCTAGTAGGCCGGATATTATGTTTTCCGTTTGTCTTTGTGCACGTTTTCAATCTTGTCCTAAAGAATCTCACATAATTGCGGTTAAACGCATAATTAGATACCTTAAGGGCACTATTGAAATGGGTTTGTGGTATCCTAAAACCGGATTATTTGAAATGAAGAGTTTTTCGGATGCCGACTATGCGGGTTGTAGGGTAGATAGGAAGAGCACAAGTGGAACATGTCAATTCTTAGGTAATTGTCTTGTATCTTGGTCTTCCAAAAAGCAAAATTCGGTAGCCCTATCAACCGCCGAGGCGGAGTATGTTGCAGCCGGAGCTTGTTGTGCACAAGTTCTTTGGATGAAACATACTCTCCTTGACTATGATTTACACTTTGATCATGTTAAAATATTTTGTGATAATACTAGTACTATTCACATGACAAAGAATGCAAATCAACATAGTAAAACCAAACACATTGACATTAGGTATCACTTTCTTAGAGATCATTATGAGAAAGGTGATATTGATATTGATTATGTTTCTACCGATTTTCAACTTGCCGATATTTTTACTAAACCTTTAGACTATGCTAGATTTTCATTTATTTGTGGTGAGTTGAATGTTTGTATTATGGATTCTTAAAATTAAAAATTGTTTTTCAATTGTTTTGTTTTAACCCTTTTTGATGTATGACAAAAAGGGGGAGAATAAGTTTGTTGATATTTGGAAAATAAGTGTTTAAGTTTAACCTTTTTAAGCTTAATACTATTTGAGTTTCACTTCAATAAGTTTGTGTTTATTTAAGTTTTTGGACAAAAACTATTGTGTTTGTTAAATGCTTTATGTATGCTTACATAGCTTTTCATATTCATGATAAATACATAGCTTACATAGCTTTTCATATTCATGATAAATACATAGCATTGTTTGAGGGGGAGCTTTCCAAGCTTTTCCTCCTTTATTTGTTTCAATAACTTATATGTTTTGTCATCATCAAAAAGGGGGAGATTGTTGGCCCAAGGTTACAATCACCCTTGTTTAGTGTATTTTGATGATTACAAAACATATTAGTTATTTGTACTAATAACATTTGTTGTTTAAGTGTGTTTTCAGATTTCTATTCATACTAGAAGTCTTCTCTCACAAATACAAGGTTTTGGACTTAAGTCAACTCCAATTGGGCTCAAGATGCAAAATTGAAGATCAAGTAAAGATAGCCCATCTTGAAGCATTGCTTTGAAGTCTTTTAGAAGTTTGTAAGTTTAGAATGTTAAAGTTTGAATATAGGAAATTTGGCTCTAGGATTTGCACACACACTTGTTTCATATATTTCCTATGTTTTGAAAATGGTTATTTCTAAGTTTTATGCCTTAGTTTATATATACATGTACCAAAGCTTTATATCCTGAAAAACTTGTTTAAAACATGTGTATAAACTATTTTCTGCATAAATACTTAGCTATTGGTATTATTAAAATATTTTTACAAAAATTCCATCTTCAAAACAGCCCAGTTTTTCAGTTTCAGGCAACATCGGTCGACCGGCCCGGTCGACCGGCGATGTGTCTGGACATGCACTGTTTGTGCATGTCCGTCGGTCGACCGGACCGGTCGACCGACGGAGAGCAGATTGCTCTCGGGATATTTCGGTCGACCGGACCGGTCGACCGGAAGAAGGAAACTGTGTTTCCTCCTTTTGGGTCGGTCGACCGGACCGGTCGACCGAGAGCCAACGGCTCTTTCCAGCAGGGCTGGCGGTCGACCGGACCGGTCGACCGCCAAGCCTGCAACAAGGCAACGGCTCTTTCCTCTTTGGGCAGTTCTGAAAAATCTGTTTCTTTTTCAGCTTTAACAGATTTTTGGAGATTTGTTGGGGAGCTTTTTCAGAGAAAATAAGACAAAAAGAAATTGTTTTTAACCTATTTTTAAGCCTATAAATAGAGGAGAAGTCTCTCTTGCATATCACTTAGAAAAATCCTCAAGTTTACATTGTTTTCAAAAGAGAAAAGAAAAGAGTTTAAAGCTTTCATTCCAATTCTTTTTGAGCTTGTTTTTCAGTTGTGTTTGATTGCTAATATCACTCTACAACTGAAGTTTTTCTCACCACACTTCATAGAGCCAAAAATCCTATACTCATTCTATAGTGAAGTTGTAATTGAAGTGAGAGTGTTTGTAAAAGAGTTTGAGAAATAGTGTAGTGATCTTGTTGTGATCACTTGGTTCTTGTAATCCTTTCCTTGTGGAGCAACCTCTTCGGTAGAGGTCCTTTGTACTTGGTGGAGCTCGGTGCTCGGTCTTCGGTAGACCAAATTGTAAAGGCATCCTCGGTGGATAGTGGAAACCCTTCACGGAGGTGAAGGCGGGGACTAGAGCAAGTGTGCTCGAACCTCGAAACAAATCATCTTGTTTGCGATTGCCTTTGCGTTATTCTTGCTTTCAATTTCTCTTGCCTTATATTATCTTGAATTATATGCTTGAGAACTAACCCTTTACTTGTGCAATTTTGTCTTGTTCACTTTACTTGCTATATTGCTTGTGTGTATTTCATCATAGCATTTCATCCTTTACTTGTTCGATCATATCTCATACAACACGGTTGCATTGCGCACCTCTAACCCATATCTAGGGGAATTGGGAGGAAGGAGTTCAGAACCTCGCAAGGGGTATTCGGCTCTTAGTCGTGTTTTGAGAGATCGTTGCATCACTCATTTTATTAAAGTTTAAAAAGATCATTAGATTAGCATTCACACCTATTCACCCCCCCTCTAGGTGTTTTTCAGTATGGAGCTCTTTAGAGAATCTAGTTGAGCACCAATGATCATGGCTTTCCACTGTAGTTTTTCCTAGTCTTAATCCTACTTGTTTCTCTTGATTTATGCCAGAGTTTATGTATTACTACTCTAATTTATTTGTACTCTGATGATGATACTTTAATGACTTTTAGATTTAGATATTTTGCTTCATTTCATTGGTCATTTGATCTATTTTAAAATTTAATTAATTATTTATTTTCATAAATGCATGTGGTATATGTAATATTATTGTTGAGCATGTTTATTTGTACAAGTTAGTTTAGCTTAACACTCTATAAGGACTAATTCACCCCTATGAATGTATGCTAGCCTTCATCGCGTGCCTTTTGTCCTTAGTTTTGCACATCGGGTCGTGACAGATTCGTTGCGGATTTATTTGTGCACATCAATCCTTTTTACAAATGGCCTCTTACTAATTTAGCTACATTTAGTTTGCTGTGCGGATCTCTCGATTAGGCTATTTGTTTGGCCGAAATTAGGCTTGAAAATACTTTTTTGTGGGGTCCGCAGGGGTTTTCCTCAAAGTGTGTATAGATACTGTTTTGTGTAAGAAGAGATAACGTGGGGCACAACATTTAGCTTTTTATGCGTTTTTACGTGGGCCCCACAAATTCGATTTTCCCTCTGGGTTCCTCTTCATTGTGGGAGGAAACGAGTGGAAACAAAAGACAGGCCCGAGGCCCATGCATTTTCTCCCTTCAAAACAGTATTTAAACAAACTTTTGAGAAAACCCCCTTGCGGGCCCAACAAAATAGTATTTGCGAGACCCATTTCGGCCAACAAACAACCCCTTAGTGAAAAAGATTACATGTTTCAAATCTTAATTGCTTTAAACTAGAATATATTACAAGGAAAAGAGCAAGCAAATAACTGTGATTTGGTTGATAGGGATATAAGAGTGTGAGTAAAGTGTACAAGTCAGATGTATTCGATTTTGGATATGGAGCGCAAAGTGCACTGCGAAGAAGAAAGCACAACCGGTTTGACTTTATACCCTTCCCATTTGCAATTACTTATTATTTTTTAATTCAGTTAATGAATTTGTTTTTGTTTGCTTGCCCCCTCAGTATTATAGTAAATATTAAATAAATAAGAGCAATTTTTTAAAAAAATACATTTTTGAAAAATAATTCAAAAAATTGACTTTCCCAAAAATATTTCTAAAAATTGATCTGACAAACTACGTCGGCATAGGTCGTTTCACCCCGCCAACGTGACGTCGCTTGCTGGTGGGAGGTCAGTTTTCTTCGTACTCTGAACGAAGAATTTATTTATTTATTTATTTTTCTTTGTTTGGGATTGTGAACCAGAACAAAGCAATTTTATTTTTTTATTTTTTTCTTCATGTGTAGTTGGCACCCCCAAGTCTTCTATAAGAAAACTCAATTGATGTTTGGACCAATTAATTGGCAGTGCAGTGCCCCTGGCAATCATGCTATCACAGAGCTCGCCGCCTTCGCACGCCTCCACCATGATGAGGTGGACCGTCCCCTTGTCCTCAAACGCGTCCTGAGCGCCACCATGTTCGGGTGCTCCGGCAGCATCCTCATGATCTCGACTCGACCTCCCGCCTCACATCGGCGACATTGGCCTTGTTCCTCAGCTTCCGCTTCGAGAGCGTCTTGCAGGCGAGGGAGTTGCCGGTGTCGCTGTCGGCGCAGAGGCGGTTGATGTCAAACTTGTCGCGACCGTGCTCGCCACCAGGGTGGGATCAGAGTAGGGATTTTGATATTAAGATTTCAGTTTTTTAGAGTTAGTTTTTCCTAGTTTAATTTTTTGGTCCTGTGCAAGTTCAAAGAAATGTGGGAAAGAAAGGAAAGTGCGGCCTACAAGGAAAGTGGGGCCCACATAAGCATAGTGCATGAAGAGAAAATCTGGGTCTCTCTGCACACTAGCCCTGTTTGGCTGTTGCAGGTGTGATCGTGTGGTAAATTTTTTTTATAGTCATAATTAAATTTTATGCAAATAAATTTTACGGTATTTGATTGGTAACGAGAAATTGTAAGTGGAAAATATATTGTGTTTTAAAGTATTTGCTTGATAATGTGTGAATTGTAAGTGAAAAATTGACCACAAAACTAACTATTTGGTGATTTAAACATATTAAATATTAAAATAGTAAAATAATAATAAAAATAACTATTAAAAGTATAAATATTAAAAAATTAAATATTTATAAAAAATAATAAAAAGTAAATATTAAAATATTAAAAATTAAAATATAAAAACATTATAATAAAAATAAATTAAAATATTAGATTACTAAAATATTAATAGGAATCTAATATTAATTATTAAAATATTTATTATTACAATCTAATATTAAATATTATTAAATTCAATAATTAAAAATATTAGATTCCATAATTAAAAATTGTAATCTAATAATTAAAAATATTTTTTTATAATTTAAAAATTAATTTATTATTAAAAATATTAGTCAAATTACAATTAATTGTCTACAATACAGATTTGCATGATCACAAAATTAACTGTTTGTACTGCAAGTGAGCTGTAAGTGAAATTTATAAGACCACAAAATTAACTGTTTGTACAATAAATGAGTTGTTAAGTGAGATTTGCATGAACACAAAATTAATTATTTAGGATGCAAGTGCATTTTATGACTTACGGCTCTAAACAAAATCGTAAGTGATTTTACTGCAATTACATTTTACCACTTACGAGCCAATCACCGGAAACAAACACGCCAATAGATGTAACTTTGTCTGAAAAGCTCAAATTAGCGCTGCTGTGCTTTGCCGAGGGTTGGCAATCTCGGACAAGCAAAAAAAATTAAAAAATTTTTTTTAATCTGAAATTGGCAACCACGAACAAGAAAAAGAGACTAAAAGATAAATTTAATTTTTTGTTTGAAGCTGCCAATCCTGATGAAGAAAAAAATGAGATAATATTTCTTTAGGATTGTCAACCTCAGACGAAGAAAACTAACCGCACGAAAACTTTTTGGAAATATTTTTAAGAATTATATATTTTTTGAAAAACTGTCCAATAAATAAACAATAAATGAAATAAAGATAAATAAACGGGCGCATTCCGTCGCAACTCGCATTATCAGAGCGACATCTGGACTCCTCTCTCTCCATCTTGAAGTGGCCCACACACAGCCCCGTTTCGAATGAAAAACGAAGACTCTTCTTCTTCGTGAGCGGATATTTGCATCCCAAAAGTGATGAAAGCATCTCAGTGTTGAAGGCACCCTAAAAACTGACGAAGACACCCCCTCAATTTTTTTCAAAAATGCGAAAATACCCTCTTCTTCTCTTCTTCCTCCTCCTCCCCACCCTTCTTCACCGGCGACCCCCGTCCACCGCCCCCTTTGCTGACCAACACCCCCTTCCTCTCCTCCTCCTCTCCCCTTCTTTGACCTGGTCGAACATGCCAGATCTGGCCGTTTGGGGGGGGGGGGGGGGGGGGGGGGGGGGGAGCGGAGGAAGGGGGAGGAGGGAGGTAGAGGCCTGGGATGGGGGAGGAGGCGGAGGTCAGGAATGGGGGGAGGGGGAAGGGAGGAGGGAGAAGAGGATATTTTGAATTTTTCAATAATAAAAAAAATAGCAAACTTATAATAATTTGCGGGTGCTTTTCATCACTTTTTTTGGGCCGCTCCCTTCTTCTTCATCTTCAGTTCTTTTTGTTGTTGTTTTTGTTGTAATAATTCTAAAACTCTCTTCTTTCTTTTCTTTCTTCCAATTCCAAGTCAATTCGAGTCATTCACCCGTGAATGAGAGAGACTGAAATGTGTGCCTATTATTCATGAATCATCATGGATTATGGTTATGTTATAATAATTGATGGATGTATTGATTGATTGATTCTTGAAATTTGGGGCAAAATAAAACAAGGAAGGAAGGCAGAGGGAAGGGGCTTCATCCATCATCGTCCAGTTCGCTCCAAATCCATGCACTATTGAATTGAACTGAATTTGGAGAGACAGATCCAAAGAGTCGGGGGCGTCTCCTCCTCCTCCTCCTCTGTTTGTCTGTTTTGATGGCGGCAACCACTGACCAGGCCCCTTCCCCAGCCCCTGATGGAATTGGTACGCCACTACGCTACCGCCGAAACTACTTCTATTTCTATTTATTATTATTGTTGTTGTTTTAATAATAATAATAATAATAATAATAATAATAATAATAATAATAATTGCTCCAATTTCCTCTTTTTCAATTTCAATTTCATTTTCATTTTCAGTTTCAGTTTCCCCCACAATATCTCTTCTTTTCTTCTCTTCTCTTCTCTTCTGTATGGGAAGATTCAATTCAATTCCACTTCTCTTGGATTTATTTGATTTGATTCAATTTCGTGGGTGAATTAACCTAACCTTCTTCTTCAGTTACTCTTCTCAAGGAAAGGAACGTTTCGTGGCAAGGCCCTTTATTTCTTTTCTTTATTTTTCTCTTCCCCTCTACTCTATGCTACTAAACTACTGCTAGATCCCTAAATAACAATATAACATAACATTGAAGCAAAAGAGGAGGCCAACTTCGATCATCATATCTTATCAGAAAACAAAACAATCTAATTTGTTTTTGGGACCTCTCTTCCGGGGATCCTGGGCCTCAGAAGAAAGCAAGGGCGCTTCCTGGACTGCTTACGTCTTCTGTCTAGAGCCGGTATGTTAGATACTCCTCTATCCCCAGTTTTTTTATGCTATGCTCCCTTCTTCTTCCATCTCTTCTCTTTTTACCTTTCATGCCAGTCCTCTACAATACATATATAACTAATTTTTTGATAGCTCTTCCTGTTGGATACAAAAATTACTTTATTATTAGATTTATAACACACGGTTGGACTGCTCCCTTAATTGTGTGCATCTATGCGCATGCATGATACAAATAAGATATTTGCTTCACAAGCTCTCTTCCTCTCGATCTCTATATTCCCTGCCACCGAAACAATTCAATGCTTCGACTCCAAAGTTTAATGCAATCCCTGGCGAGATGGTATTTTAATTCTTAATTAGAACTAAAACATAACATATTGAGGATTTACTCAAATCCATTATGTTAAGTTTGTGCCTGTTTTTTTTTTTTTTTTTTTTTTTTTGTGTGGTAACCTGGCGTGCCCACATCACTTGAGAGTCTGCCCGACAAATTGGATATATCAGATTATGTGGGGTCACGTGCATCTACTCCTTCTTGCAAGTACATAGTCAATTGGAAAGTCAAGTCACATAGGAGACTCTTCTCTCTGTTACTAGAATCTTCAACCTTACCAGGTTAACCAAGTGGGCTGGCATTAATGTTTTAAATATCAGATACCAGCGATATATCAATCGGCAAAATAATATACCGGATAGCAGATACCGGGTGATATATCGCGATATGGTACTAAACGCCGAACATCATATCGGACATCATACTGGATGAAGTATATATATATGTGATTGTCTACATAAATCATATGAAACTACTTAAAATAATCTTAGGGTTATACACTCATAGGGGATACTTACTTTTTGTAGAAGCTTCTCAAATGCATTTGTAAAATCTCCTCAAATGCGTCAAGAGATAAATCAACCGAATGCTCCGCCTTCAAAACAAAAAAAATAAAATCAATAGTCAATACAAATAAGAACATCATTAAAAGAAATAAGTTATTATCCAAACATCATATAAAAACATTATTGACATACCACAATAAAAATAGAATAAAATAAAACGATCTCTCAAGCAAAAAAAGGTAATTATCCAAATAAGTAACTAAGAGTCTAAGCAAGCAAGCATGCCAGTTTAAAACTTATAAATAACTAACATTTATCTACCAAGAAAATATAATACTAAAGCAAATGCAATATTATTCATGTTTTACCCTTCTACTCGGATTTGGAAACATCGGCATCATCCAAAGGAATTGTTGGCGCCTTATCATTTGATGATGAATCCGATGCCAAATTCAACTCTTCTCCCTCTTCGTCGTCCATTGCTGCCCTCTATTTAGATGATGAAGATGCCTTCCCTTTAGAAATTTTTAACGCTTTTGGAGATCTTCACTCCTTCACTTTTTCTCTTCTTCAAATTAGTTCCCATAGCAATCACAACTTGCCTAAAAGTTAGTTGCTCCCCCGGAAAAATTTCATCATCATCTAGGAAGCACGGACACTTCAAAGTGAGTGTTGTGTTCGTGTCGGGCACTTGTCGGACGCCGACACTTTCCCGACACTTGCCCGACACGTATCAGACACTCTGATGCCGTGTTGGGATTTTAAACAATCATAAAATCACATGTCAGCACCGTGTCCAAAGCCATATCGGCATTAAATAAAATTTAAAGATCATGTATTAGATATCTAAAAGTCACATGTCACTTAAATAAATATGAAAAAAATATCGTTCTGATATAAGCAAATATGTTAGTAGAATTTACATACATCATGAACTAGGTGAGGTATCAGTTAGTTCTTTTTAAATTTTTTTGTTTTGTTTGTTACTTTATAAAAGCTATAGATATAATTATTTAAATTTTATTTTGTTTTTCATCTTATCTTTAATAAATCTAATTATTTATGTATGATTATTTTTTGACAAGTTGATTATTCATTATTCTCACTCACATAGGTAGAGTTGTCTAGAAATATCTACTTTGAAAAGTATCGTTGAAAAAGTTGAAGACAATACACCTCTTTGGAAGTATGAGACAAAACCAGAAATTAGGAACAGGGAGACAAAATTTATCTATATATAATAATAATAATAAAATATCTCTTGCCGTGTTTCTTATCCTTTTTTCAGATTTTGTCGTGTCCCGTGTCCATGTATGTGTCGTGTCCGACACTCGTGTCCGTGTCCGTGCTATATAGATCATCACTAGCCTCGCCATTCCCTTTGTCGGATACCAACCATTCGGTAATCTTTTCCTCTTTGTTATAGGCGATCAATGGATCTCTATTTGGAAAAGAAATTTTGTCTTGAGCCTAGCATTAAACTTAACATAGACTAAGTCATCTAGCTTCCTAGGACTTAGTCTATTCTGTAGGATATATAACAGTATTTCTAAAAAATTAAAGGATGCAACACATTAATAAATCTTTAATTCAAATTTAATTACTTGTCCTAAATATGTAACTAATGAGAAAAGAATTAAAAAAATGGAAAAACAAATTTGCTGGCCTTGGGTGACGTAGTTGTACAGAAGCACTGCCGTAGAAAAAAGATGGTCAGTGCCTTGTCCGAACCTTGAAGTAACCTTCTCTTCTAGCAGTAAAAACTTCCCCGATAAACCACCAGCACCTAGCTTAGGACGGTGAACTAGGCCTCTGCTTAGATGAAAATTTGTTGCCAGGAATGAAAATAAATTTTTTTGAGAATCACCAATTTTTTTTGGAAATTTCTACAGAACTTTAGTGGAAGAAATATCGAAGTTAAAGAGGGGAAGAAAGAAAAATGTAATTGTTTGCTTCAGCAATGAATGTACTGTGAGAGATTGTATTTATAGCCTCTCTCAGAACCTGCGGTTGCAACAACCCCCACTATTTCCGCCCATGTATAGTCAGTTCGAGATACAAGCTAGCGGATCCGTGAGATCGGGTCAAGTAATGTTCCAGTATTCTGAAAAATACTAACGGCAAATTTGAAAAAGAAATTTAAATAAAACAGATAAAACTAAAATAAAATGTAGCAGGTTCAGGGACCCCCTTAAACGAAGCTGCATTAGTGTTCACAGGGCATGGGCACACGCCACCCGAACCCGAGCTCGGCCCGGTTCAATTCGGCGCGCGCGCGCGTGTGGCAAGGCAGCCCATGGCCCAATACTTGGCAGAGTTGGTATATATACCACTCAAATTTCTTTGTCTCATCTAATGTGAGACTAAAACTAAGGCCAATATGGGGGAAACTCAAGTTTTCCCTTCAAAATCAAACTAAAATCCAACAGCCCCCAAAAACTTGAGTTTCTAGAAAGATAGAAGAAAACAATAAAATATAAACAAATCATAAATCTTAAATCATAAAACAAGAATAAAGTCGAGCAACATTATGCTGTGGATTCAAGGTAAATAGCTTGCGGCTTTGAATTTATCCTTAGTGAATTCATCGCCAACTGAGAAGCATAATGGACTACGCCTTGAATTAGGCCTCTTCAACCAGAAATTGATGAATACATACACAATAAGCGTCCATCTATTGAGCGAGTGGGTTGAGCGTTAAATGCCATACTCACAATAACCGACTCATGAGAGTTTCTAGAGCTCAGCCCTTTCCCCCAACCGCGGCCGTCACGGTTCTTCTCACGTAGGTAAGTCCTCCAAGAGTACTACAGCTGGATGATATACCCCCATTACGCGCATCAGACTTATTAAGAGTTAAACTCAAACTTATCTAGTTGTATCATAAGAGTATCACCACCATAGAGAGGGGTAGTAGCTACAATGCTACTCATAGGATAAATATATCCCGGTCGATGCTCTAACGAATATCACCAGTCTAGCTTGTTTCTACCACATGGAATTTTTTCATGGAACCAGCTCTCAATCAAGTAGGTTGAGTTTTCACTGTTGGTGAACTCTACTATGAGCTTAACCCCATCTCCCTCGATGATTTTAGGACACACTCCTAGAATGGCTCTTAGTCAATGGGTCAACAAGATTCGTTTCGGATTTTGCAAAGTTCATAATCACAACTTTGCCCATTAGGCACTGGACAGACCGAAGTCTGATTTGAATGTGTTTGTTCATCTTCTTATCAACATTCTTTTGTTTTAGAATCTCATTGGTGGATCTTGAGTAAGTATGAATTGAGATAGCAAGTATAGGTCTAGGCACGATAGAAAATTCCGACAGAAAATCCTTTAACCATTTAGCTTCAGAGCAAGTAGTGTCTAGAGCAATGAGCTCAGACTCTATGGTGCTCTTAGCAGTTACTGTTTGTTTGTAGGATTTTCAAGAAACATCAACACCATCAAACGCGAATACATATCCGGTAGTAGACTTGACACTGTTGGAATCAGTGACCCATTTGGCATCATTATAACCTTCTATAATATTAAGATATCCAGTGTAAATCAAACAATAGCCAATTGTGTATCTAAAATATCTGAAAACTCTCTAGCGCACTCCAGTGTTATCTATTAGAGTTACTGATGTATCTACTTAATCTACTTACTGCAGAAGAGATGTCAGGCCTAGTCCATGTTGGAAATGTAAAGAAGTGAACCTATTAATTGAGAGTATTTCTGCTGAGACACAGGCTCACCTGTGTTTTTTTCTAAAGCAATTGAAGAATTATAAGGTGTAGAAATTAGTTTAGCGTTGTACAAATTAAATTTGTGAAGCATTCTTTTAATGCTATGAGCTTGACTTAGTGAAATTCTATTAGGAGTTCTGGATATTTTTTATTCCCAATATCATATCGGCAGGACCTAGATCATTCATATCATAGTTTTGAAGAGAATCCTTTACCCCTTGAATTACATCAAAAGAAGTTTTAAGAATAAGAATATCATCTACATATAGACAAATGATGATATACTCATTGTTAAAGTTCTTAAAATAGATGCACTTGTCATTTTCATGGACAATGAATTTAAATTGTGTAACAACTTTGTTAAACTTTTGGTGCCATTGTTTAGGTGCTTGTTTTAGACCATATAATGACTTTACTAGTTTGCACAGTTTGTTTTTTTTGTCTCTTTATGAACCCTTCGGCTGGTTCATATAGATCTCTTCTTCGAGATCACCGTTCAAAAAGGTAGTTTTAACATCCATTTGGTGAATGAACATGCAATGAATTGATGCAAGACCTAGAAGGATTCTGATAGGAGATCCTAGCAACATGAGAATAGATGTCAAAGAAGTCAATATCCTTTTGTTAGGTGAAATTCTTGGCAACTAATCTGATTTTATATTTGTCGACAGTGCCATCGGGTCAGAGCTTCTTCTTAAAGATCTATTTACAACCTACAGGTTTGCATCCTGGAGGAAGATAAGTGAGAATCCAATTGTTATTCGTCATTATGGACTTGATCTCACTGTCAACGACTTCTTTTCAGAAAGGAGATTCAGAAGAGTTCATTGCTTTCTTGAAGGAGTTAGGATTACCTTCTACAGTAGAGGTAAAGAAGTCTTCACCAAAAGATATAAGAGCCATAATTCTTTTGCTCTTTTTAGATTCAAAATCAGTAGTAGGAGCAAAACTAGAAGAAGAGCTATCAGAGGCAAAAGAGTGAAAGAAGGATCACTAGGGATTCTAGATTTGAAAGAAAAGATGTTCTCAAAATAAACATCCCTACAACCTTCAATGATGGTGTTGTTGGATATTTTACAGATCTTAGAGTTAACCACTAGGAATCAGTTAACATTGCTATCAAATGCATAACTGATAAAGATATCATCAATAATCTTGGAGCCGATTTTCTTTTTCTTCAACTTTGGTATTGAAACCTTAATCAAGTTACCTCAGATTTTAAAGAACTGGATGTTAGGAGTTCTCACTTTTCAATGTTCATAGGGAGTAACACCAGAGTCTTTTTGGGGAACCCTATTGAGAATAAAATAAGCCAAAAGGAAAGCTTCTCTCCAAAGGTTCTCGAGTGTACCTGAGGTGAGTAACATGCAGTTAACCATGTCCATTAGTGTTTTATTTTTTTCCAGCTATACCGTTGGACTGAGGTGTATATGGAGCAGTTACCTTATGAATAATGTTGTGCTCTTGGCAGAATACTGTCATGTCATTTTGAGGTATACTTCCCCATGATCAGATCTTAGAATCTTGATCTTCCTATTAAGTTGGTTCTCAGCTTCGACTTTATACACCTTGAATCAATCGATGACTTTATCCTTGGATTTGAAAAAATAAGTATAAAAGAATTTAGAATATCATCAATGAATATCATAAAATAACTTCTACCGCTTCGGGTGACTCTATTCGAGTAACACATCACTATGAATAAATTTGAGGGGTTTAAAATTTTTTGTGATTGAATGTAAATGTGTTCAAACATGTTTGTCCGGAACACATATTTCACATAGAAGATGAGTAAAAAATTTAGGAATGAGATTCAAGTTAATCATTTTCTTGATGGAATTGAAGTTGACATGTTCCAATCTTTCATTTTAGATATCACAAGACTCAATGTTCAAAGTAACATGAATAGAAATTTTATTATCAGAAGGATTGATTACATTGAGCTTGAAAAAGGCCATCACAAACAAATCCCTTTCCAACAAAAATATTTGACTTGAAAATTACAAATTTATTAGATTCTTTGACAATCCTATAGAGAACTTTAAAAGAGAAGATTCACTGATCATCTCCGAAGTTGGTATATGCAGGACGCCTTGAAGAGTCATAATTTTTTTGGATGTCATCTTCAAATCAATACATCCAGTTTCTTTTATTTCTTTTGTGGATTCATCTGTCAGGTTCACGCCCCTCCACATTGTTCCTGATAGGATTTAAACTAGAAACGATCAGTGTAGATATGAATGTTGGCTCCTGACTCTTGAGTTTAACCACTAGTTTGAGGAGAAAATGATTGAGTTGACAATAAAAAGAGAAGAATCTAACCTAAAAAAGAGTTGGAGTTCAGTTCCATCATGTTGACCTCGTGCCCGCTATTTTCTCTGTTTCCTCTTGGGGCTTGTTTGGTTGTCGTAACTGGCCGTAATTCGTAAGTCGTAATTGGTAAAGTCTTTTATAGTTGTAAATGAGTACATGCATGTAAGCTTTATGATGTTTGGTTGGTAATATAAAATTGTAAGTGAAAAATGTATTGTGCTTTATGGTGTTTGGTTGTCGTAATGTGTAAGTCGTAAGTGAAAAAGTTGACCACAAAATTAACTATGTGGTGATTTAAAAAGTTTAATATTGCATATAAATATTAAAAATGCTAAATATTAAAAAAATTAATATTAACATAAAAAATAATACAAATTTGGGTGACCACAAAATTAACTATAACTGGGCTGTAAGTGAGTGGTAATTGGGTTGCAAGTGAGTGGTAATTGAGTTGTGTAAGTCTTTTACGAATTACGGTCCAAACAAACGCCGTAGTTGTAACTGAGTTGTAAGTCATTTACGAATTACGGACTTTTACGCGAAACAAACGGCCCCTTGGTTGAGCTTTGGTTGGTTCCTTCTTTCAGTTGAAACATTGTGGCGCTAAGTGATTGGTTCTCCCACAGACGTAGCAGAATCTTCTATCGATCTGGCCAGATGTTTTGGGTTTGAGGGAGGAAGATTGAAAAGGTTTGAAGGAAGAGGAGTGATCGGGTTTTTTGAATTTCTTCTTTTTGGGATTCATAAATTTGCTCTTAAGCATATCCTCTACCAAGTTCACTTTAACTTTCATTTCTGACTTGATTTTGAAGTTCTGCCTATGCTGATCTTCTATGTGAATCGCTTTTAGGGCTTGAATAAGGATTAGATTATCTTGCTTGTGACGGAGGTCTTCAGTAAAGGTTGACTAGGAAGGAGGGAGTTTATCAATAAGACATGACACTTTATAATCGTCAGAGAATTGATTTTCTTTCGATTAAAGGTGTCAAATATAATTTTAGAATTCATGAAGTTGATCATTGAATGATTTACTATCAGTCGTCATGAATTTATTGAAGGAAGAGGGAGCGAATCTTTCAATTCCAGCATCATCGAGGCCATATTCTTCCTCGAGAGCTGCTCATAGTTTCTTGACACTTTTATATTTATAATAAATATCATATAGACTATCAGAGAGTGCACTAATAATCTTATAGAGACAATGATAGTAAATGTTCTTTGGTTTCAAATAGATGTAAGGAGAAGTTGCAGGAGTTTCAACAGTAGAAGATCTAACAAGTGATGGTTTAGGAGGTGCAGAAATGGTATCTCTATGGTTGAAATGAGACATAAAGTAGTCAACCAGTACTTCATCTGGTTTGCTTACCTTTTAAAGTATATGCCGGAGAATTTTTCAGGTTTGACACTTTTGGATAATCAGAGTTGGCCATAATGACGGGATGGTGCTACTTGAATTTTGTATTTCAAAATTATTTGAAAATGTCAGAATTTAGTTTATATTAGTAGCTTTTGAATTAGGTTTTGTAGAATAAAATATTGTAAACCTTGTTTAATTATGTGACAAATAATCCTAGCAAGATATAGTTTGTATCAAGCAATACTAAATTGCAGAAATCGATCAGTTCAATTTGTTTCTTAAGGGTGTGGGTTAGGCAAGACCTCAATTTAACTAGTCCTATTGGCCAGTCGGCGTATTTCAGTTGAGAGGTTTTTCACACTTGGTGTTCCTTAATTGCAAAACCACACAGAGTATCCTTCCTTAGTTAAACACCAACTGAACGAAATTTTGAGAAAAGAATTACCTTTTTATTTTCTAATTAATGAGTTCATTTAAGTTAAGAAAATAATTCAATTTAAGACAATGTACTTGCACGATTAGGATAATTATGTTTTCTCTCAATAAGACACTTTGTTTGTAAAAAAATAACTTTCAAGAATTTGTCCTAAATGAACAACTTGCTGTAATATAATTTTGTAAAAGAATAACTTTCTATTTAAAATTATTATGGCATGAATCAGATTCTAAGAAATTAACAATTAGAATTAATATAATTTGCAGGAAATCAATTTTTCCAGAATCTCGTAGCTAGCTAGTCTTATGCAAGAAAATGACAGTTTGCTCGTTATAGAGAAAACAGATAGCTAGCTAATTAAAAAAATTGAAATGCAAGGACAATATTTTCTATAACAGATACAATGTAGCCTAGTAAATCTCAGGACTTATTTGTAAGAGATGAAATCGCAGGAACTTATAAAACAATTACTTTGCAAGGATTTGTAAGAGATAAATTTGTTAGGATGCAAATTTTCCTTTTAAGATTTGTCAGAATTATTATTGAAAAGAATATAAATAATGATTTTTATTTACAAGAATAATTCTCTTATTGCATATAATTCTAATGCATGAAACAAATAAGTAATTATTTACATGAAACAAGTATTTGCATTAAAAGATTTAATTAAATTGCATGAAATAATTGTTTAAATTCAATTGCAAGAAATTATCAAGAGACAATAATCTTTTTTCTAGATTGTAGGATGTATAACACTATTTCTAAAAATTTAAAGCATGTAACACATTAATAAATCTTTTAATCAAATTTAATCACTTGTCTTAAATATGCAACTAATGAGAAAAGAATTAAAAAACAGAAAAACAAATTTGTTGGCTTGGGTGACGTAATTATGCAGAAGCATTGCTTTAGAAAAAAGATGGTTGATGTCTCATCTGGACCTTAAAGTGACCTCCTCTTATAGCGATAAAAACTCTCCCTGTAAACCACCAGTACCCAGCTCAGAATGGTGAACTAGGTCTCTGCTCAGATGAAAATTTGTTGCCCAAAATGAAATAAAAACTTCAAAAATCACCAAAAACTTTCTTTAAATTTTAACAGAACTTTAGTGGAAGAAATATCAGAGATAGAGAGGGGAAGAAAGAAAAATGTAGTTGCTTGCTTTAGCAGCGAATGAAGTGTGAGAGAGACTGTATTTATAGCCTATCTCAGACTCTGTGATTGTAACAACCCCGCACTATCTCCGCCCATGTGCAATCAGTGCGAGATATAGGCTAGCGGATTCGTGAGACTGGGTCAAGTAACATTTCAGTGTTCCGAAAAATAATAACGGCAAATTTGAAAAAGAAATTTAAATAAAACAGATAAAACCAAAACAAAATGTAGCAGGTTCAAGGACCCCTTGAATGGAGTTGTATTCGTGTCCGCAGGTCGTAAGCACGGGCCACCCGACTGGAACCCGACCTGGTTTGGTTCGGCGCGTGTGGCAAGGCGGCCCATGGCCCAGTACTTATAAAAATTGGCTTTGAAAAAGTTGGTATATATATCACTCAAACTTCTTTGTCCATCCAATGTGGGATTAAAACCAAGGATACTATGAGGGAAACTCAAGTTTCCCAAAACCAACTCTAAAATCTAACATATTCCTTTTCTTCGTATGAACGTACATAAGAGATGAATACATGAAGAAATAAGAAAGTAATTTAAAAAAAAAACATTTACTCATGCAATTGTAATACCATCTCAAATGTGCTCTAATTTAGTGGTTTGTGACCCGACCTGAATTGCAAAACTATAAGCCAATTTAACGAGCGATATTTTCATCTTGGATATCGGCCGATATATCGGCCACGTGGCGATATATCCGGCCATATTGGTCCAAAACGATATCCAATAAAAATTTTGCACTTATCATACCATTTTGGATAAAATACTGATACCTCGAAGATATACTAGTATATCGGAGATTTAAAACATTGGTTGGCAATGTGCATGCGAGTTCAATCCTATTTCATTCTATATTTACATCCTATAGTTTCAACCTTGTTTACATGTTCATCATAAAATTGGTTCATTTGGCAGCCTATTGTTCCTGTTAAATGCTTGTAAATGTGGTGGTGGTACATGAAATTGGGTTTTGCATGGGCAAATGAATACGCTGGTGGTGACTAGTTAAAATGGGTGGTAAATTTGGATACTCTAGGATGAAATTAATGTCTTGGCTATGTTTCACGGACACGGACATGCTGACACATGCACGATATGACACGACACAGCGACACAACAAAATCTATAAGTACATTGAAAGTAGAAGTATTGTGTCCAATGTGTGTCTGTCATGTGTGTCAGATACATGTTTCTGATATGACACAACTCTACATTTGAAGTGTTCGTGCTTCATAGTGTCTTGGTGAGGATGAAATTAAGAATTTCTTGGAGTTACTGATTGATGAAAGAGGCATGATATAGGGTTAAATTTTGGCTTCAAAGAGAGTTTTCTAGGTAGGGATGTCAGATGATTGAAGGGTATATATGTTGGAGGGGTGTTTCTAAGGATAGAGATTCTGGAACAAAGCCTTTTTGTGATAATTTGCGCGCTTGAAGTGGACTGGGTTTACGTGCAAAATGTAGAAAATAGCAAGTTAGGACAACAAAGAGAGGATAATTGCAACGGAATTAGCCAGAAGCCAGATAATTATGCAAATTTTGAGAGAAGTCCTTTTATGACCAACATCCTTTTCATTCTTTTTGTACCTTTATAGGAGGGTTGATGTTGTTAGTCTTGTGACAAAGGCCCATTTGATGATATGTAGGCTTGAAACTCCATACAACTTCAAAGGGGATCCCATTGGGTTCTTGATGTAACAGGGGAGGATGGCAATCACCGTCAATCAGAAAAGAAAAACTAGGGGTTTGAAATGAAGAAATAAAAATGAAAATTGTTTAAGAAAAAGAAAGAAGGAAAAAGATAAATTTGTGCTTCGCACCCCTTGCACCACGGGCTTTACACCTCTTAACCACAGGCTTCACACCCCAATCTTATAAACTCAAAGCTTATGAAATTTTAAACTGAAAAGTTTTAATTTAATCATGTTTCATAATAAGAGAAGTCTGGAGCCTATTTATAGGATTTCAAAAGTTCACTACTCGAAAATAACTGATATGGTACTAAACACTCGTATAAAAGAAAACTCCTAATCTCAAAATAAACTAAGGCATAAAACAACTAGCAACTGGCGTGATGTCCTCATCAGTTCTTGATTAGACTTAGTTAATATTGTGGTGAGGAATTATGGTCTTCGTGAGAAAGACATTAAGGATTTATTGGAGTTGATGCTTCTGGAAACAAGCATGATGCAGGTTTAAATTTTGGCTTCGAAGGGAATTTTCTAGGTGCAGATGTAGGATGATTGAGGGTATATGTCGAAGCGGGGTGTTTCTAGGGATAGAGGTTCTGGAAGTGAGCCTTTCAGTGATACTTGTTAACTAGATTGGGTTATGTTTAAAATATAGAAACTTCCTACAAAATAGTAAGTTAGATCAATGACGAGAGGATAATTGAAGTGGGAATAAGGTGGAAGCAAGATCACTCTGCAGATTTAAGAGAAATTCTTCTACAATTAACATCCTTTCATTCTTTTTTTACCTCATGGAGGATTGATGATGTTGTGACAAAGTCCATTTGATGATTTGCGGGCTTGAAACTCCATAAAACTCGAAAGGGCACCCCGGTTCTTGATTACAAACTTATTCAATAATCTATTCATCCTTCTATCTTATGTGAAATTATTCTGTTTCCTTTTCCATTGCCTTTTATCAGCCTTTTGTGCACATGGGTGCTTAAGGTGGATTTGAGTCACAACCAAAGCTCTCGGCCTTAACTTTGTAGTCTTGTATCCATCAAGGTAATTGGAGTGAAAATAATTTTTTGAGCAATGTGGAAAGCCCTTGGAGAAGGAGTAAACAGGCCATATGGACAGTTCTTTAGTAATATGACTCACTTGGAGAAGCAACATAAGTTAGTAATGTGATATTCCAGCAATGTTTGAGCGTATGTTCTTTTTTATCATGGCACTCTTGTGCCACATTAGATAGTCACTTTATCCAAGAGCTAACATCACAGTGGCTAACTATGAAGCATGGACACGGCCAGACCCAGGCCATGTCCGTGTCGGGCACGTGTCGGACACGAACACGTGCCCGATACGTGTTGGACACGGTTCAGCCGTGAACTGTGTCCGACACGGATCAGATCGTGTCGTCATTACAGACCGGGTTTTACTCGGTCTGGACACGCCCGCGACACGCGGGTCTGGGTTCCGGGTTCGGGTTAAATAAAATAGAATAAAACCCGCTTCGTTTGAATAAAACCCCCCCTGTGATGCCTTCATTCTCAATCTCTCTCCTCTCCGTCGTCCTCGATCTCTCTCCGCTCTCTCTCATTCTCGATCTCTCTCCGGTTGCGACCACGATGATGACGTTGACGACAACGATTAGGTAATTTTTAGGGTTACATTTTTAGGTTTTAATTTTAGGGTTTTAGTTTTTAGGGTTTAATTTGAGTGTTTTGATTTTGATTTTGATCAACTTTTTTACAGATCTAATCGTCGCTGATCCTGTGGAGCTCGCGCTGATCGTCTGGAACTCGCTAATCGTGGGTAGCTCGTCTCAGGTAATGTCTCCCCTTCTGTCTCTCTCCTCTCTTTCTTTTTGAATCTCTCTCTGTCTCTCTTTCTCCTCTCTCTTTGTATGTCTCTCTTTTTCTCCTCTTTCTATCTGTCTCTCTCTTTCTTCACTCTCTGTCTGTCTTTTTGTCTCTCTCTCTCTCCCCGCTTTCTCTTTGTGATTTCTCTTCCCCCGTCTCTCTTTGTCTCTCTCTGTGTGTTCATGCCTCTCTCTTTCTTTCCTCTCTTTCTGTATGTCTTTTTTTCTCCCCTCTCTCTCTGTCTGTCT